>WNWK01040471.1:0-16952 GCA_009830355.1 Cherax destructor | reverse complement strand
TCATTTCTGCCATAGAAGAGGTCCCAGTTGTCAATGTTTTTGCATTTTCCCTTACAGTATTTGTCCAGCCAGCAGTTGACACCAAATTCCCCTGGACAACCATTCTTTTTCCCAAATCCCCCCCCTTGGCAAAATACCACATATGACAGGGTTCCTATCCTTCTTCCTAATTATGTCTTGCTGACCTATACCTGCTAGTCAGGTCCTCACTCCTACGTCTGCCAACATCGTTGCCTCCAGCACTGAGACAGATAATAGGATTGCTCCCATTACTTCTCATGATGTCGTCCAGACGGCTAACAAAATCTTCCATACCAGCCCCAGGAAAGCAAACCCTCTGTCTCCTACTTCTATCTTTCAAGCAGAAGGCCCTATCCATGTACCTAATCTGACTATCCCCAACAAGAACAATGTTCTTACCTTCCTTTTTGTCGTTCGTCGTGATGTTCCAAGTAGTGGACTCACATTCATCGGGTAGCACGGAGAATCGGTTCGATGTTTCCACAACAGTTTCCTGGATCTTTGTTGATTCTACCTCTCCATCCGTCCTCTTGATCCTTTACTTTGTCCCATGCGTTCCAGCCACTGTCCAGGTTCCTTTCTTGGCTTGAGGATTCTCAACAGGAGGATTACTACGAATCCTCTTGTTTTCCTCAGTCAGTCGCTGTATCTCAAGCTTAGCTACCCTCAGTTCTTCCTTCAGCTGCTGGTAGAGTAGCTCAAGAGAGGACATCTTGTTCAGATTCACAGAGAGCACACAAGACACGTCTTCACAGAGCTAAGTACAGGTCAGGTCATTGTCATATAGGGGTAAAGGAATCCACATAATAATAATGGGGATAAGTGGGAGGAGAGGAGTGGGAGGTAGGTAATGTGACAGGTCAATGGTGACTACATCATCACTTCTCATTAACTCTACTCACCCCTCAATACTTAAAATACAAATAAGAATAAGAAATAACGGGGACATTGAATATTACTAATACACTCACAGTTTATTATTACGTCATTGCACATTAATATAACTGGGAACAGGAGAACATTATTGGATTTAGATCAATTGGGATGACATACATAAGCAGTGAAACGGGTTAAAATTTAACTGATAAAACAATATTTACAATAAGTTCAGAGGGACAGTTTACCTCAGGAACTCGGTCAGATTCCTTCATGTGTACGACGACCTTCATGTGTGTACGACGACCTTCATGTGTGTTGTAACATTAAGAACTGCTGCCAGTTACATTAGGACGACCTTCATGTGTGTTGTAACATTAAGAACTGCTGGGAGTTACATTACGACGACCTTCATGTGTGTTGTAACATTAAGAACTGCTGCCAGTTACATTACGACGACCTTCATGTGTGTTGTACCAGTAAGAACTGCTGCCAGTTACATTACGACGACCTTCATGTGTGCTGTACCAGTAAGAACTGCTGCCAGTTACATTACGACGACCTTCATGTGTGTTGTACCAGTAAGAACTGCTGCCAGTTACATTACGACGACCTTCATGTGTGGACGATTGAGGTAGTTTCTCCAGCCTTGGTTGTAGAGGTGCGGGGCGCTACCTTAGTGACTCCGCCTTGTGAGCAACACTGGAGGCGGCCTCCACAGTGGTGGTGGTAGTAGTATCATCATCATCAGTAGTGGTATTAGTAGTGCTGCTACTGACCCAGCCTCAAAAGTTTGTTTTTTATATTTTTTACATTAGTGTACTTGCGGATTAGGGCTGTTATTGTACGTCATTTGCATTTGGTGAAAGATACTCATCTCATTGTATATACACTGAGCGAGATACACCTGTGTGTGTGTGTGTGTACAGTTCTCATAACCACTGACTACCTACCTGGAGTCTACCTGGAGGGCATTCCTGGGATCAACGCCCCCGCGGCCCGGTCCATGACCAGGCCTCCTGGTGGATCAGGGCCTAATCAACGAGGCTGTTACTGCTGACCGCACGTAGTCCAACGTACGAACCACAGCCCGGCTGATCTGGCACTGACTAGGTATCTGTCCAGCTCCCTCTTGAAGGCAACCAGAAGTCTACTGGTAATTATCCCTTATGGCTGGCGGGAGGCTGTTGAACAGTCTTGGGCCCCGGACACTTATTGTGTTTTCTCTTAGTGTACCAGTGGCGTCCCTACTTTTCACTGGGGGTATGTTGCACCGTCTGCCAAGTCTTTTGCTTTCGTAGGGAGTGATTTCTGTGTGCAGATTAGGGACCAGTCCCTCCAGAATCTTCCAGGTGTAGATTATGATATATCTCTCTCGCCTGCGCTCCAGTGAGTACACCAAGCGTTCCCAGTTAAGGTGTGTGATGGAACTTATATGTGCAGTAAAGGTTCTCTGTACATTCTCTAGATCTGGGGATGTTAATGTACAGCAGTATTCCAGCCTAGAGAGAACAAGTGATTTATAAAGGATCATCATTGGCTTGGCATCTCTTGTCTTGAATGTTCTCATTATCCATCCTATCAGTTTCCTCGCAGATGTGATAGTGGCATTGTTATGATCCTTGAAGGTGAGATCCTCAGACATTACCACTCCCAGGTCCTTCACATTACTTTTCCGCTCTATTGTGTGATTAGAGTTTGTAATATACTCAGTCCTATCTATTATTTCCTCCAGTTTTCCATAACGGAGTAGTTGGAATTTGTCTTCATTGAACATCATATTGTTCTCTCTTGCCCATTGGAAAACTTGGTTTATATCGTCTTGGAGATTTGCTGTGTCCTCAATGGATGACACTCTCATGCAGATCCTAGTATCATCTGCAAAGGATGATACGGTGCTATGGTTTACATCTCTGTCTATGTCTGATATGAGGAACAGGATGGGGGCGAGTACTGTGCCTTGTGGAACAGAGCTCTTCACTATGGCGCTTCCGATTTAACTTTGTTTACCACTACTATTTGTGTTGGATTGGTTAGAAAGTTGAAGATCCATCTGCCCACTTTGGCAGTTAATGTTAATGTATATCTGGAGTGTTGCATATGTGTCTAATTTACCAACTCGTCGGTTCTCTGAACCATTCATTCACTCCCTGGTGATGGACCAGGTGCTTCGGCTCCCTCAGTGCCCTGGTGAAGGACCAGGTGCTTCGGCTCCCTCAGTTCCCTGGTGATGGACCAGGTGCTTCGGCTCCCTCAGTTCCCTGGTGATGGACCAGGTGCTTCGGCTCCCTCAGTTCCCTGGTGATGGACCAGGTGATTCTGCTCCTTCAAAGGCCTGGTGATGGACCAGGTGCTTCGGCTCCCTCAGTTCCCTGGTGATGGACCAGGTGATTCTGCTCCTTCAACGGCCTGGTGATGGACCAGGTTCTTCGGCTCATTCAGTGCCCTTGTGATGGACCAGGTGCTTTGGCTCCCTCAGTGCCCTGGTGAAGGACCAGGTGCTTCGGCTCATTCAGTGCCCTGGTGAAGGACCAGGTGCTTCAGCTCCTTCAGTACCCTCTTTTATAGTGCCCTGATTATCAAAGCATATTCCATGGATGGAGTAGGTGGGTTGGGCAGGAGTTTTTGTTTGTGGGATTGGTTTTGGGTTTGAGGGGGAACTGCCTAGTGTGGACCAGTTGGCTTGCTGCAGTGTTCCTTATTTCTGTGTTCTTATGAGTGAGAGGGGTTGGATTTGAATGGGACTTGCACAATGGTTGGGGGGGGGGGGTTGTCGTGGTTTGATCCTTGTTTGGCGATGGGGATGGGTTGGACAAATAGTTTTGTTGGTTGGTTGGTTTTGATATGGACCTGCCAAGTATGGGCCAGTAGGCCTGTTGCAGTGTTCCTCCTTTCTTATGTTCTTATGACTAGCCAGAGATCCCAAGACCTACACAGCACGAGCACTGCTCCAAGCCAGTACTCTGCCCAGTGTCTCCAACAGTCTCTCCTCCAGAGACTCTCCAGCAGCCCTTCTCCCAGAGCTCTGCACACAGGCAGCAGCTCTGTTCAAATCTCATGCCCAGAGCTCTGCCAGACTCTCCTCTCAAGCTGTTTCGTAGAGCTTATATCGTCGTGCCTGCATCCCCCCTTAACCCCAGGTTTTGGGGTTCACCCTCCATGGGTCGTGCACCACGTGGGTTAAGACCTGACACCTACAGTTATCACACAAAGGGTAGACTTCTTGAACAATGAGACCCGAGACGTCCGGCGCCAGGAGTCTTCCACACCTCTCTGCCAAGGCAAGGAGTGTGACAATTTACACTACATCACAGCATGACTTGCATGAAGGACTCTGTAGCCACTACTCTCTTATTTCCACCTACTCTCACGACAACATTGAATTTACATTCTTTTGGAAAAATAAACACATAAGCAGTATAATGTGATCCTTTATTGACAACGTTTCGCCCACGCAGTGGGCTTTATCGAGTCACAGACAGATCTACCTGGAAAATGAGCAACATGGAGATATATATGTTGCTCATTTTCCAGGTAGATCTGTCTGTGACTTGATAAGGCCCACTGCGTGGGCGAAACGTTGTCAATAAAGGATCACATTATACTGCTTATGTGTTTATTTTTCCATTGTGTCGGTATTTTATACCATTTATTTCCTTACATTCTTTTATTCGAATCATCATCATACACAAAATGAGAATACCATAGTATGGAAAACAGTGTGTGTATAAGATATATGGACCATGCTTTCTGTAATAGGAATTACCTGGAGTTTACCTGGAGAGAATTCCAGGGGTCAACGCCCCTGCGGCCCGGTCTGTGACTAGGCCTCATGTTGGACCAGAGCCTGATCAACCAGGCTGTTACTGCTGGCCGCACGCAGTCCAACGTACGAACCACAGCCTGGCTGGTCAGGTACCGACTTTAGGTGCCTGTCCAGTGCCTGCTTGAAGACAGCCAGGGGCTTGTTGGTAATTCCCCTGATGTATGCTGGGAGGCAGTTGAACAATCTTGGGCCCCTGACACTTATTGTGTTGTCCCTCAACGTGCTAGTGGCACCCCTGCTCTTCATTGGGGGGATTTTACATCGCCTGCCGAGGAATGAGGTGAGACAGTGTATGTGTTTTCCTGGAGCCATAGACAACAGGTTAGATAATATGTCAGGTAATGGGAACAAGCCCATTATCTGTCTCAGTGCTGGTACAAAGGAGGATGATAAAGTTGATCCCATGTATCAGAAATCTTCCCTATGAGGATAGACTGAGGGGCCTGAATCTGCACACTCTAGAAAGGGGGGATATGATTGAGGTGTAAGAACATAAAAATGGAGGAACACTGCAGAAGGCCTACTGGCCCATACAAGCCAGGTCCTTATCAAAACCACCACTAAACAATGCTACCCAAGAATTTACTCCCGTACCCACGACACCAGTCAAACCCAGCCCCTCCCACTCATATATTTGTCCAATCTTTAAAGCCACCCAAGGTCTAGCCTCTATCACCTTACTCGGGAGATTGTTCCACGTATCCACAACTCTGTTCGAAAACCAGTACTTACCTATGTCCTTTCTAAATCTAAATTTATCCAACTTAAATCCGGTTCGACATCCTCAGTATTTTATTAATATCTCCTTTGTTTATGCCCATCATCCACTTATACACCTCGATGATATCTCCCCTCATTCTACGTCTCTCCAGAGAGTGGAGATTCAACGCTCTAAGTCTATCTTCATACGGGAGATTCCTTATACAGTAAATAATTTTAGTCATTCTTCTCTGTATATTCTTATGCGTTATTCTCATGTTGATTAATGTGTATAGGAGTGAACATGTTGAGTAATGTTGTGTATGGTGGTGAACACTAGCGGAGACATTGCGACGTATGTGAGGTGATGTTTGTGATGGTAAGTGTGGCTTTGACGTCATGACTGGTGGGAGTGGGATGGCACAGTGACAGCTGCTGCAGTGCCACGCAGGGGGGAGTGCATGCTGAAGGGAGGGGAAAGGCCATGGCGAAGTGGGTGTGGGATGCTATCTTGGTATTAGAGGAAGGGTAAACCTAGGGAAATTAACAACAAAAATGTTAACTTGGAATTTAGAGAGAGGTAGTGGGAGAGGGGGGAGGGTTATGTCAGGTCAGGTATATGAGAACAAGTTAAAGAAGGTGCAGTGCAACAGGCCTCCTGGCCCATGCTAGGCACGTCCAAGTAGCTTCGGTGTGACTTTGACGTCACTTTGGTGAAGTATCACCTTTAAGGCATTAATTAATTTTAAGTGGTGGTGGACTAGGATATGTTCAGCATTCATTATACACTGAGTGCAGGTAGACAGCACGGGCCAGGGAGCATGGAGAGAACAGCACTCAACATTCATTATACACTGAGTGCAGGTAGACAGCATGGGCCAGGGAGCATGGAGAGAACAGCACTCAACATTCATTATACACTGAGTGCAGGTAGACAGCACGGGCCAGGGAGCATGGAGAGAACAGCACTCAGCATTCATTATACACTGAGTGCAGGTAGACAGCATGGGTCAGGGAGCATGGAGAGAACAGCACTCAGCATTCATTATACACTGAGTGCAGGTAGACAGCATGGGTCAGGGAGCATGGAGAGAACAGCACTCAGCATTCATTATACACTGAGTGCAGGTAGACAGCATGGGTCAGGGAGCATGGAGAGAACAGCACTCAGCATTCATTATACACTGAGTGCAGGTAGACAGCATGGGTCAGGGAGCATGGAGAGAACAGCACTCAACATTCATTATACACTGAGTGCAGGTAGACAGCATGGGTCAGGGAGCATGGAGAGAACAGCACTCAACATTCATTATACACTGAGTGCAGGTAGACAGCATGGGTCAGGAGCATGGAGAGAACAGCACTCAACATTCATTATACACTGAGTGCAGGTAGACAGCATGGGCCAGGGAGCATGGAGAGAACAGCACTCAACATTCATTATACACTGAGTGCAGGTAGACAGCATGGGTCAGGGAGCATGGAGAGAACAGCACTCAACATTCATTATACACTGAGTGCAGGTAGACAGCATGGGTCAGGGAGCATGGAGAGAACAGCACTCAACATTCATTATACACTGAGTGCAGGTAGACAGCATGGGCCAGGAGCATGGAGAGAACAGCACTCAACATTCATTATACACTGAGTGCAGGTAGACAGCATGGGTCAGGGAGCATGGAGAGAACAGCACTCAACATTCATTATACACTGAGTGCAGGTAGACAGCATGGGTCAGGGAGCATGGAGAGAACAGCACTCAACATTCATTATACACTGAGTGCAGGTAGACAGCATGGGCCAGGGAGCATGGAGAGAACAGCACTCAACATTCATTATACACTGAGTGCAGGTAGACAGCATGGGTCAGGGAGCATGGAGAGAACAGCACTCAACATTCATTATACACTGAGTGCAGGTAGACAGCATGGGTCAGGGAGCATGGAGAGAACAGCACTCAACATTCATTATACACTGAGTGCAGGTAGACAGCATGGGCCAGGGAGCATGGAGAGAACAGCACTCAACATTCATTATACACTGAGTGCAGGTAGACAGCATGGGTCAGGGAGCATGGAGAGAACAGCACTCAACATTCATTATACACTGAGTGCAGGTAGACAGCACGAGCCAGGAGCATGGAGAGAACAGCACTCAACATTCATTATACACTGAGTGCAGGTAGACAGCACGGGCCAGGGAGCATGGAGAGAACAGCACTCAACATTCATTATACACTGAGTGCAGGTAGACAGCACGAGCCAGGGAGCATGGAGAGAACAGCACTCAGCATTCATTATACACTGAGTGCAGGTAGACAGCACGGGCCAGGGAGCATGGAGAGAACAGCACTCAGCATTCATTATACACTGAGTGCAGGTAGACAGCACGAGCCAGGGAGCCTGGAGAGAACAGCACTCAACATTCATTATACACTGAGTGCAGGTAGACAGCACGGGCCAGGGAGCATGGAGAGAACAGCACTCAACATTCATTATACACTGAGTGCAGGTAGACAGCATGGGCCAGGGAGCATGGAGAGAACAACAAACTCTCTCACAATGTAAAGTGTATCTCACTGTATATTATACACTTGAGTTTACTTTAATACCTATTTTATGGATCCAAGTATTAGACCAATAAGCCTAACCTCCATAGTGGGAAAATTTATGGAATCAATAATTGCCGAGGCAATTCGCAGCCATCTTGAAAAGCATAAATTAATCAACGAATCTCAGCACGGTTTTACAAAAGGGCGTTCCTGCCTTACAAATTTAATAACTTTTTTCACTAAGGTATTTGAGGAGGTAGATCATGGTAATGAATATGATATTGTGTATATGGACTTCAGTAAGGCTTTTGACAGAGTCCCACATCAAAGACTATTGAGGAAAATTAAGGCACACGGAATAGGAGGAGAATTTTTTTCCTGGATAGAGGCATGGTTGACAAATAGGCAGCAGAGAGTTTGCATAAATGGGGAGAAATCAGAGTGGGAAAGCGTCACAAGCGGTGTTCCACAGGGGTCAGTATTGGGCCCCTTGTTGTTCACAATCTACATAAACGACATAGATGAGGGAATAAATAGCGACATAAGCAAGTTTGCCAATGACACCAAAATAGGCCGTCCAATTCATTCAAATGAGGACATTAGAGCACTCCAGGAAGATTTGAATAGACTGATGCAGTGGTCGGAGAAGTGGCAGATGCAGTTTAATATAGATAAATGCAAAGTTCTAAATATTGGACAGGACAATAACCATGCCACATATAAACTAAATAATATAGATCTTAATACTACTGATTGCGAAAAGGATTTAGGAGTTCTGGTTAGCAGTAATCTAAAACCAAGACAGCAGTGCATAAGTGTTCGCAATAAAGCGAACAGAATCCTTGGCTTCATATCAAGAAGCATAAATAATAGGAGTCCTCAGGTTGTTCTTCAACTCTATATATCCTTGGTGAGGCCTCATCTAGATTATGCTGCACAGTTTTGGTCACCGTATTACAGAATGGATATAAATGCTCTGGAAAATGTACAAAGGAGGATGACTAAGTTGATTCCATGTATCAGAAATCTTCCCTATGAGGATAGACTGAGGGCCCTGAATCTGCATCTCTCTAGAAAGGCGTAGAATTAGGGGGATATGATTGAGGTGTATAAATGGAAAACAGGAATAAATAAAGGTGATGTAAATAGCGTGCTAAAAATATCTAGTATTGACAGGACTCGAGCAATGGCTTTAAGTTGGATAAATTCAGATTCAGGAAGGATATAGGAAAGCATTGGTTTGGTAATAGAGTTGTCGATGAGTGGAACAAACTCCCGAGTACAGTTATAGAGGCTAAAACGTTGTGTAGTTTTAAAAATAGGCTGGATAAATATATGAGTGGGTGCGGTGGGTGTGAGTTGGACCTGACTAGTTTGTGCTACTAGGTCAGATGCCGTGCTCCTTCCTTAAGTGAATGTAACCTGACCTGGATGGGTCGGGGCATTGGCTTAAGTCGGTGGAGATTTGGACCTGCCTCGCATGGGCCAGTAGGCCTGCTGCAGTGTTCCTCCTTTCTTATGTTCTTATGTTCTTAAGATTTGGGGCCTGTAAATCATAAGAACATAAGAAAGGAGGAACACTGCAGAAAGCCTATTGGCCCATACTAGCAGGTCCTTCACAATCCATCCCACTAACAGAATAATTGCCAAACCTAATTTTCAATTCTACCCAAGAAATAAGCTTTGAAGATTCTATTAACTCAAGTGCGAGTCCCACTCAAATCCAACCTCTCACTCATGAATTTACCCAACCTAAATTTGAAACTACCCAAGGTCCTAGCTTCAATGACCCTACTAGGCAGACTGTTCCACTCATCAACTACCTATTTCCAAACCAATATTTTCCTATATCCTTTCTAAATCTAAACTTATCCAATTTGAATCCATTATTGCGGGTTCTCTCTTGGAGAGATATCCTCAAGACCTTATTTATATCCCCTTATTAATACCCATCTTCCACTTATATACCTCGATCATGTCTCCCCTCATTCTACGTCTTACAAGTGAATGTAATTTTAGGGTCTTCAATCTTTCTTCGTAAGGAAGATTTCTAATGCTATGTATTAATTTAGTCATTCTACGCTGAATGTTTTCTAACGAATTTATGTCCATTCTGTAATATGGAGACCAGAACTGAGCTGCGTAATCTAGGTGGAGGCCTTACTAATGATGTATAAAGCTGTAATATAACCTCTGGACTTCTGTTGCTAACACTTCTTGATATAAATCCCAGTAATCTATTTGCCTTATTACGTACGCTTAGGCATTGCTGTCTTGGTTTAAGGTTGCTGCTTACCATCACCCCCAAGTCCTTCTCGCAATCTGTATGGCTAAGTTCTACGTTATTTAACTTATAAGTGCTTGGGTTATGGACACTCCCGAGCTTCAGAACCTTGCATTTATCTACATTGAACTGCATCTGCCACTTTTCTGACCACGAATTAAGTTTGTCTAAATCTTCCTGAAGTTCTATGACATCTATGTTTGAATCAATTATCCTACCTATCTTCGTGTCGTGCGAATTTGCTCATATCACTAGTAACTCCCTCATCAAGGTCATTGATATATATTATAAATGTGTTGTGGGGTTCTTTTCATAGATTTGGTAATATTAACAGACGATGAGCTTGGGTTTTGGTAGCGTTTATTGAGGCGTTGGATATATGGGAGCTGAGAGCCTATGCCTGTGTGTCTGTCCTGCACTGGGTCTGGGTGGTCACTGAAGCTTCTAGGCCGCCGGCGCAGAGGCATTCAAAAGGCAGGCCTATCATTGGCTGATGCCAGATCACATGGGCAGAGGTTGGAAATCACGTGAACAGCCGTTATAAGTACAACCCGTACAGCTTAGAAGCCAGAAGACTGGAGACACTGCTTCAGAAGAGTCTTGGATGACGACACCGATGAGGGAAGTTGAGTCGCTGGCGACGGTTGATATTGACGCTGGAGGCACTGAACACCGGCTCTTCCTCTTCTCGTTAAATCTGCTCAGAATACTCAAAATCTCGCCCACGAGCTGCCACCATTTGTGTTGTGGGGTTCTTTTCATAGATTTGGTAATATTAACAGACGATGAGCTTGGGTTTTGGTAGCGTTTATTGAGGCGTTGGATATATGGGAGCTGAGAGCCTATGCCTGTGTGTCTGTCCTGCACTGGGTCTGGGTGGTCACTGAAGCTTCTAGGCCGCCGGCGCAGAGGCATTCAAAAGGCAGGCCTATCATTGGCTGATGCCAGATCACATGGGCAGAGGTTGGAAATCACGTGAACAGCCGTTATAAGTACAACCCGTACATAAATAACAATGGGCCTAAGACTGATCCCTGTGGAACACCACTTGTTACAAGTCCCCATTCGGATTTAACCCCATTTATGCACACTCAAGATAGGTTTTACACGGCCTTCAAGAAGCTGTAACCAAACAGATTCAGTGGCTGACGCTTCTAATTTTATATCTTGTCTAACACAACAGTTTAAATTGTCTCTGACATACATCGCTACTCCACCACCCTTCCTGTTGACCCTATCAGTGTGGAATAATTTATAGCCTTGTATGTGACATTCAGAAGGCAACTCTCTATCTTTCAGATTGAGCCAGGTCTCTGTTATAGCAATAATATCTATGTTTCCTGCACTTGCAATTAATCTTAACTCATCTATCTTATTTCTTACACTCCTGCTATTAGTATAGTAAACCTTAAGGAGCTAGTCTCTTGTTTCCTCTACTTTCTCCCTTTGTTTGCTGACCTGATCCATTGTCTTTATTTGTAACTTTATGATGAATTCCTTTTATAAATTTACTGTTTTCAGCCTTAGTGTTGCAAACTGACTGTTTCCCACATACACCCATACCTCTATCCTCTATCAGTTTAAAATCCTAGGCATGTCGGCAATGGCCCTCTCAATCGAGTTGGCAAGTGCTTCCACCCCTGTCCCAGAGAGATGTACCCCATCCCTTGCATACATATCATGTTTGCCATAAAAGTTGTCCCAGTTGTCAATGAATGGGACTGCAAGTTCCTTGCAGTATCTGTCTAGCCAGCAATTTACACCAATTGCCCTAGACAACCATTCATTTCCCACTCCTTCTAGGAAAGATGCTACATATAATTGGGACCCCTCCCTTGGACTTAATTAGCTCTATAGCTGACCTGTACTTATCTAGCAACTCTTCTCTCCTACCCTTCCCAATATCATTTCCACCAGCACTGAGACAGATAATGGGCTTGTTCCCATTACCTGACATGATATTATCCAACCTGTTGACTATGTCACCAACACCAGCTCCAGGGAAGCACACCCTCTCTCTCACCTTCTTATTCCTATTACAGAAAGCACGGTCCATATAAGAACATAAGAACATAAGAAAGGAGGAACACTGCAGCAGGCCTGTTGGCCCATACTAGGCAGGTCCTTCACAATCCATCCCACTAACAGAATAATTGCCCAACTTAATTTTCAATTCTACCCAAGAAATAAGCTTTGCAGATTCTATTAACTCAAGTGCGACTCTCACTTAAATCCAACCCCTCTCACTCATGTATTTATCCAACCTAAATTTGAAACTACCCAAGGTCCTAGCTTCAATGACCCTACTAGGCAGACTGTTCCACTCATCAACTACCCTATTTCCAAACCAATATTTTCCTATATCCTTTCTAAATCTAAACTTATCCAATTTGAATCCATTATTGCGGGTTCTCTCTTGGAGAGATATCCTCAAGACCTTTTTTATATCCCCCTTATTAATACCCATCTTCCACTTATATACCTCGATCATGTCTCCCCTCATTCTACGTCTTACAAGTGAATGTAATTTAAGGGTCTTCAATCTTTCTTCATACGGAAGATTTCTAATGCTATGAATTAACTTTGTCATTCGTCGCTGAATGTTTTCTAACGAATTTATATCCATTCTGTAAAATGGAGACCAGAACTGAGCTGCATAATCTAGGTGAGGCCTTACTAATGATGTATAAAGCTGTAATATAACCGCTGGACTTCTGTTGCTTACACTTCTTGATATAAATCCCAGTAATCTATTTGCTTTATTTCTTACGCTTTGGCATTGCTGACTTGGTTTGAGGTTGCTTACCATAACCCCAAATCCTTTTCGCATTCTGTACGGCTGAGTTCAACATTATTAAGCTGGTAGGTGCTAGGGTTATGAACATTCCCGAGCTTTAGAACTTTGCATTTATCTATATTGAACTGCATCTGCCATTTTTCTGACCAGGAATTGAGTTTGTCTAAATCCTCCTGAAGTTCCGTGACATCTACGTCTGAATCGATTATCCTACCTATCTTCGTGTCATCAGCGAATTTGCTCATATCACTAGTAATTCCTGTGAGTCACCTACCACAAGAATTCTCTTACCTCTATTAGCAGGGGAATTAGTACCTTTACCTTCACTGCCCACTGATCCTGAATAACAGAGAAGTTATTTCCTACCTTCAAATCTTCTCTCTTAACTTTCCTTATTTTGATGCTCCTCCCATTACTGGGTACCACTCGCCACTCGCTAACCACTGGGTTAGTCTTCGATTCTCTTGCAACTTTAACTTCATCGGGGTCCCAGACTATTCAACATCTTACCAGAAGATATCAGAAACACAGCTGGAACAAGTGTAGAAGCCCATCAGGTGCCAGATCAACCAGGCCTCCAGCAGCAACAGCCTGGTAGACCAGGCAAGCACCAGACGAGCCTGGCCCATGGCCGGGCTCCGAAAGTAGCTAAACTCTCGAAACTCTTCAAAGGTATATCAAAGGTATGAGACTAGTGATGAACAGTTAGTTTACATGTAGCCTTAATGTCCTTTTGTGTATTGGATAGGCTTTAAGCCTAATCAACTAACCCCAACCACTGGTGACCACAACACTTGTCCCACTCCACAACCCTTCACAAGGCGCCTCCATGGATCCAGGTAGCTCACTGTGATAGTAGCACACCACCCCACTCACTACTCTGCGAACTAACACTACAAGGGTGAGAGTCGCCCCTTCCACAGCAGACAAGACGACACACACTGCTCTTCCAAGGATGTGTAGCTCACGAAGTTCTGACTCATAATTCAGCTCTACCTAAAATACTCATTCACACTATAACACGCTCAGACCCTATGTTAAAACACAGGAAGAAATAACTATTATTAGCTATTAACCAGCATTATTAGGCGAAGCACATGGATGAGGAGGGGGGAAGTGGGGGAGGTGAATGATATCTCAGGTCAGATCACAAGGTCAACACCCTGTTAACACAGCAAGACACCCCTACAACACTTGCACATGTCTCTCACGAAATATTACGATTGTAACCTAATGTCTTACGAGGTCTTTCAAGGTGGCTACGAATAGCCTCGGCAATTATAGATCCCATCAATTTTCCCACTATAGAGGTTAGGCTTATTGGTCTGTAGTTCAAAGCTCGGGACCTATCTTCTGCTTTGTAGATAGGTATCACATTTGCCATTTTCCACTTATTTGGCATAGTACAAGATAAGTGGAAAATGGCAAATATGATATCTATCTAAAAAGCAGGAGACAGGTCCTTAAATTAGACACATGTGCAACAATTGGGTATCTTTACTCAGGAAACGTTTTCACCACGCAGTAGTTTCATCAGTTCTATACAAAGAATGGTGAAGATCAAAAGGAGTTTGAGGTAATCAGTCCATCAATCTTGAAAAAAATACAGAATATGCGCTAAGTGGCTTATAACTATACACTACGACTGCGTCACCTCACCTGTCTACAGTATATGCTCACTTCTTCAAGTATATTATATTATTTATATATATTATATATATATAAAATATATATATATATATATATATATATATATATATATATATATATATATATATATATATATATATATATATATATATAAGAACATAAGAACATAAGAAAAAGGAACACTGCAGCAGGCCTACTGGCCCATGCGAGGCATGTCCAAATCTCCCACCGCTTAAGCCAATGCCCCGACCCAGCCAGGTCAGGTTACATTCACTTAAGGAAGGAGCACGGCATCTGACCTAGTAGCACAAACTAGTCAGGTCCAACTCACACCCACCCGCACCCACTCATATATTTATCTAGCCTATTTTAAAACTACACAACGTTTTAGCCTCTATAACTGTACTCGGGAGTTTGTTCCACTCATCGACAACTCTATTACCAAACCAATGCTTTCCTATATCCTTCCTGAATCTGAATTTATCCAACTTTAAGCCATTGCTGCGAGTCCTGTCAATACTAGATATTTTTAGCACGCTATTTACATCACCTTTATTTATTCCTGTTTTCCATTTATACACCTCAATATATATATATATATATATATATATATATATATATATATATATATATATATATATATACTATTGTATTCTTGTTAATGTATTTTGACAATTTATTGTATCTTGAAATAAATTTTATATGTATTTAATAAAAGATGGGGTGGTAGGGGAAGTAGAATATTCAAAGGGCTTCAGAAAGACATCTAAATATTCTTCCTTGAAGCCTTTTTATCCACTTCTCCGAGGCTATGGTACCACAATTACACCAGAGGTGGACCCTAATATATATATATATATATATATATATATATATAATGTTGCAGTTTTATAACTGTAGTGTAAAGCACCCTCTGGCAAGACAGTGATGGAGTGAATGATGATGAAAGTTTTTCTTTTCAGGCCACCCTGAATTGGTGGTAATCGGCTGATATTTAGTATAATATATATATATATATATATATATATATATATATATATATATATATATATATATTTTATATATATATATATATATATATATATATATATATATAGTAAAGTGTATTGAGTTAAGAGTCAGTGTGTAAACTAAAGAACCTGTCTCATACTAGGCAACAAGGTGAGTATAGTGTGGCGGTGTAGTGGGTAGTGAGGTCCACCACGTGGGATGCGGGGCAGGTCAGCAGGTAGCCGGAGGGTGGGTGGGTGGGTTTGGGAAAGAGGGTAGAAATATATTAGGTAGTGTAAAAGTTGGGTTAGGTAAGGTTTGTCAGGAAACAGGACAAGTATTTCCTGACGCGGGTCTTAGTCAGATGATGACTCGCCGTTGGAGCTTTTGGTCATCTGACCGAGGCCTTCCGCTGGCTTACCGGTCCACCCCTTTAAAAATTATGGTTTGGAAATAGGGTAGTTGATGAGTGGAACAGTCTGCCTAGTAGGGTTATTGAAGCAAGGACCTTGGGTAGTTTTAAATTTAGGTTGGATAAATTCATGAGTGAGAGGGGTTGGATTTGAGTGGGACTCGCAAATGAGTGAATGGAATTGTCAAAGCTTATTTCTTGGGTAGCATTGAAAATTGGGACGGATTGTGAAGGACCTGCCTAGTATGGGCCAACAGGCCTGGATGTTCCTTTCATGTTCTTATGTTTTTCCCCCCTTTCTTATGTTCTTATGTTCTTATAACCCTACTAGGCAGACTGTTCCACTCATCAACTACCCTATTTCCAAACCAATACTTTCCTATATCCTTTCTAAATCTAAACTTATCTAACTTGAATCCATTATTGCGGGTTCTCTCTTGGAGAGATACCCTCAAGACCTTATTTATATCCCCTTTGTTAATACCCATTTTCCACTTGTATACCTCGATCATGTCTCCCCTCATTCTACGTCTTACAAGTGAATGTAATTTAAGGGTCTTCAATCTTTCTTCGTAAGGAAGATTTCTAATGCTATGTATTAATTTAGTCATTCTACAGTGAATGTTTTCTAACGAATTTATGTCCATTCTGTAATATGGAGACCAAAACTGAGCTGCGTAATCTAGGTGAGGCCTTACTAATGATGTATAAAGCTGTAATATAACCTCTGGACTTCTGTTGCTAACACTTCTTGATATAAATCCCAGTAATCTATTTGCCTATTACGTACGCTTAGGCATTGCTGTCTTGGTTTAAGGTTGCTGCTTACCATCACCCCCCAAATCC
>WNWK01040470.1:0-16952 GCA_009830355.1 Cherax destructor | reverse complement strand
CTGCTATGTGAACTCGATACCTCAAAAGCGGTGGACCGGACAACATTTCTCCGTGGGTCCTTAGAGAGGAGCAGAGATGTTGTGTGTGCCACTAACACAAATCTTCAACACATCCATTGAAACTGGGCAACTACCTGAGGCGTGGAAGATGGCAAATGTAGTCCCAATTTTTTAAGAAAGGAGACAGACACGAGGCATTAAACTACAGACCTGTGTCACTGACGTGTATAGTATGCAAAGTCATGGAGAAGATCATCAGGAGGAGAGTGGTGGAGCACCTAGAAAGACACAAGCTTATAAACGACAACCAGCACGGTTTCAGGGAAGGAAAATCCTGTGTCACAAACCTACTGGAGTTTTATGATAAGGTAACAGAAGTAAGACACGAGAGAGAGGGTGGATAGACTGCATTTTTTGGACTGCAAGAAGGCGTTCGACACAGTTCCTCACAAGAGGTTAATGCAAAAGCTAAAGGATCAGGCACACGTAACAGGAAAAACACTGCAATGGATCAGAGAATATCTGACAGGGAGGCAACAACGAGTCATGGTACGTGACGAGATGTCAGAGTGGGCACCTGTGACGAGTGGAGTTCCACAAGGGTCAGTCCTAGGACCTGTACTGTTTTTGGTATATGTGAATGACATAACGGAAGGGATAGACTCAGAAGTGTCCCTGTTTGCAGATGATGTGAAGTTAATGAGAAGAATAAAATCAGTCGAGGATCAGGCAGGACTACAAAGAGACCTGGACAGGCTGCAAGCCTGGCCCAGTAACTGGCTCCTTGAATTTAACCCTGCCAAATGTAAAGTCATGAATATCGGGGAAGGGCAAAGAAGACCGCAGACAGAGTATAGTCTAGGTGGCCAAAGACTGCAAGCCTCACTCAAAGAAAAAGATCTTGGGGTGAGTATAATACCGAGCACATCTCCTGAGGCACACATCAATCAGATAACTGCTGCAGCATACGGGCGGCTGGCAAACCTAAGAATAGCGTTCCAATACCTCACTAAGGAATCATTCAAGACTCTGTATACCATATACGTCAGGCCCATACTGGAGTATGCAGCACCGGTTTGGAACCCACACCTGGTCAAGCACGTCAAGAAATTAGAGAAAGTGCAAAGGTTTGCAACAAGACTAGTCCCAGAGCTAAGGGGATTGTCCTACGAAGAAAGGTTAAGGGAAATCGGCCTGACGACACTAGAGGACAGGAGGGTTAGGGGAGACATGATAACGACATATAAAATACTGCGAGGAATAGATAAGGTGGACAGACAAGATGTTCCAGAGAGGGGACACAGAAACAAGGGGTCATAATTGGAAGTTGAAGACTCCTATGAGTCAAAGGGATGTTAGGAAGTATTTCTTCAGTCATAGAGTTGTCAGGAAGTGGAATAGCTTAGAAAGCGACATAGTGGAGGCAGGAACCATACATAGTTTTAAGACTAGGTTTGATAAAGCTCATGGAGCAGGGAGAGAGAGGACCTAGTAGCAATCAGTGAAGAGGCGGGGCCAGGAGCTATGAATCGACCCCTGCAACCACAAATAGGTGAGTACAAATAGGTGAGTACACACACTCACTCACTCACTCACACTCTCTCTCTCTCTCTCTCTCTCTCTCTCTCTCTCTCTCTCTCTCTCTCTCTCTCTCTCTCTCTCTCTCTCTCTCTCTCTGAGTTACTCCACCAGCTAAAACTAATCAAAATATGATCCCATACTAGAGTCGGTGATTTATTAATTAACATTTATTAAATCAGGCCAGAACTACCCTCCATAAATCAGGCCAGAACTACCCTCCATAAATCAGGCCAGAACTACCCTCCATAAATCAGGCCAGAACTACCCTCCATAAATCAGGCCAGAACTACCCTCCATAAATCAGGGGCCCTCAAATTGTGCTACAAGTATCACTTCATAGCCCATGAAATGTTGATGACAGGTTATTAATTTATGACCAGGTTAGTGATACACTGCCAGACTAATACAAGGAGAGACTGTGACCAGTGTAATGATACACTGCCAGACTGATATAAGGACTGTGACCAGTGTAGTGATTCACTGCCAGACTAATACAAGAACTGTGACCAGGTTAATGATACACTGCCAGACTGACATAAGGACTGTGACCAGTGTAGTGATTCACTGCCAGACTAATACAAGAACTGTGACCAAGGTAGTCATACACTGCCAGACTAATACAAGAACTGTGACCAGGGTAGTCATACACTGCCAGACTAATACAAGAACTGTGACCAAGGTAGTCATACACTGCCAGACTGATACAAGAACTGTGACCAGGGTAGTCATACACTGCCAGACTGATACAAGAACTGTGACCAGGTTAGTGATACACTGCCAGACTGATACAAGGAGAGACTGCTGAACCAGTGCTGCGACTTTAAGATAAGTGACAAGTGTGTGTGTTAGCGAGTGTGATAACATAATAACAAATCATTATCTTGTAATCTACAGTACATTCCACGAGTGCATTGACGTCACAGCTGGCTGTTATCCACCAAGGTGGATAATTGATTGCGCACACTATATCCATCCTTACCCACAGTATAAAACAGTTTAAAACTTGAATGTCACTGCAGGATTAATAACTGGAGGATTAATAACCCAGGATAACTCATTGAAGCCATTATGGTTTATTTCCATTGTGGTCCTTTCATCCTCTTCCCCAGGATGCATTCCAAAACAGGCAGTTTACACCAGTCTTAATCTTCAGCCTAAGTTTAAATCTATCGTATTTTAAATCTGCTGTATATATATGCATGTTCACAGTTATGTGACCTCAAAGCCAATGTAAAACTATATACTTCTGTTTGTTAAATCATTCTTAGAATCTTATCTTGGTGGCCCTTGACCTGGTAGGCAACGCTCTCTCCTCACACGCTGTGAGTGCCCGTGGTTCGATCCCTGACAAGGGTGGAAACATTGGGCGTGTTTCCTTACCTGTTTCCCGTTCACCTAGCAAGCAAGTAGGTACCTGGGTGGAAATAAATGGTATAAAATACCGACACAATGGAAGAATAAACACATAAGCAGTATAATGTGAACCTTTATTGATAACGTTTCGCCCACACAGTGGGCTTTATCAAGTCACAGACAGATCTGTCTGTGCTGGGTGGCTAACCCTCCGGGGTTAAAAACCCGAACGAAATCTTGTCTTACCTGGCCTACTGGGTCTGGGCAAATGTTTCTCACCCAGAATAAAAGGTAACATTCATCTTGGACCTGAGAGCATGTAGGCCAGGATGAATTACAACAACTGGATATGCTGAATGTTGAAGATAGAGTAATACAAATGAAGTTAAATCAAGTTTATAAAATTGCTCACAGTGTCCAGAATATCTTGCTGCCAATTTTGTCAAGGCTGGGAACCAAAGCAGTCATAGTACTAGGGGGGGAGAGCACAACTGTGTAGTACCCACAGTCAGTGGCCAGGCTTCAAACACCTTTTATTGTACAGCAATAAAGGAATGGAACAGACTGCCTGCACATGTCAAAGCCAGTCATAGCATGAGCCAGTTCAAGAAGAGAACCAAAAGGTACCTAATGAATGTACCGACAGAAAGGGAGAGGAATAATTTTTTTATTTTTTTAGGTAACACTCATGTAAATATAAATAACTAATTTTACTCTATTCCTAGTATATCTCCTTTATAGTATGATAATAAGATATTATCTTATTATCCCAATGGAAATAAGTCACTCTGACTTTTTTGGGTTATCCTAGGTTCTCTACACATATGCTGCTATGTAAGATAATCTATGTAACTGTATTTGTGTATACCTGAATAAACTTACTTAAGGTGTCCCGTAGCTCGATCGTTAGCGCACTCAGTTCACTCACTGAGGTCCGGAGTTCGAATCTCCGATACGGCTGGAAAACGTGTCTCCATAAGACACCTGCTGTTCCTGTTCACCCATCAGTATAAAATGGGTACCTGGGTATTAGGCGACTGGTGTGGGTCGCATCCTGGGACAAAACTGACCTAATTTGCCAAAAATGCTCAGAATAACAAGCGGCTTTCTATATAATAGTATGACATTGATGTCAGCTAGGACTGTATACCTTGTACATGTACTTGTAGAAATCAAGATATTTATTTATTTATTTATTTACCAGTGCAAAAGAAGCGTCCAGCATTATTATAGTAGTTATACCTAAGTTCAACACAGAAAATGCAGTTTACTCTCTGTAGAGAAAACGGCTTTTTTAATACAGTAACTATAATATATTCCAAGTTATTGATAGTAATGTAGTTATTTACGTATACGTATTTGCTTAAGTTTAGATGATTACAGTAGTCTTATTAACGTGTGTAAATTAACTCAGGATAAGCCCAAAATGTCAGAGTAACATATTTTTATTTGGATCCTTGATACTTCCGTTGGGGTCCTTGATATTGTTATTGAAGACATTGATATTTTAATTGAAGACCTTGATATTGTCATTGGAGACCTTGATAGTCAATGGGATCGTTGACTCGAAGAAGAAAAGGCTTTATTCGGATTAACCCCGAAGGGTTAATTGAAAATTATTAACTCCTGAGGGAGTTAATAAGTCAAGATTATTAACCCCCGAGGGTTAACAGTTCAAGATTACTAACCTCCGGAGGGTTAATAATTCACGTCTTCAAGGGTGATGGACTGATTACATCGTCTTCACAACTCTACTGTTTCTGCCAACTCCTCTGTACTCGACTGAAGAAGCCTACTGTGTAGACGAAACGTTTCCGAATAAAGATACCTAACTATTGCACTTGCGTCTCGCTTATCAACATGTCTGTATTGCATACCATTTTCATATGCACGAGGCTACTGTTGTTGAGGTTGGGTTCTCTACATCTCCCCGGTGGCCTGGTGGCTAAAGCTCTCGCTTCATACACGGAGGGTCCGGGTTTGATTCCCGGCGGGGTGGAAAAATTTCGACGTATTTCCTTACACCTGTTGTCATGTTCACCTAGCAGCAAATGGGTACCTGGATGTTAGTCGACTGGTGTGGGTCGCATCCTGGGGGACAAGATTGAGGACCCAATGGAAATAAGACAGAAAGTCCTCGATGACGCACTGACTTAGAGTTATCCTGGGTGGCTAACCCTCCGGGGTTAAAAATCCGAAGAAATTTTATCGCTGCCACATTTATCCATCCCACATTGTTCAATACATTTGAATGAAACATAAGGGCAAGTAGGATGATAAACAAGGTTAGTAGAGAGCTTTACGCTGAAGACTGAGCGAAACGTTCTGTAATAGTCTCGCTCAGCTGTGTGTGTTTGTGATATCCTCCTTCAATGACCTTCTTGTCCGTGACTTAAACAGAGATGTGCTGTTGCTGGCTCTTGTTTATTGTGGCACATGAGAGGGATGATAGCCACTACACCCCCACCCACTCATACCTTCACATGAGAGGGATGATAGCCACTACACCCCCACCCACTCATACCTTCACATGAGAGGGATGATAGCCACTACACCCCCACCCACTAATACCTTCACATGAGATGGATGATAGCCACTACACCCCCACCCACTCTTACCTTCACATGAGAGGGATGATAGCCACTACACCCCCACCCACTCATACCTTCACATGAGAGGGATGATAGCCACTACACCCCCACCCACTAATACTTTCATATGAGAGGGATGATAGCCACTACACCCCCACCCACTCATACCTTCACATGAGAGGGATAGCCACTACACCCCACCCACTCTTACCTTCACATGAGAGGGATGATAGCCACTACACCCCCACCCACTCATATCTTCACATGAGAGGGATGATAGCCACAACACCCCCACCCACTCATACCTTCACATGAGAGGGATGATAGCCGCTACACCCCCACCCACTCATACCTTCACATGAGAGGGATGATAGCCGCTACACCTGCCCACTCATACCTTCACATGAGAGGGATAGCCGCTACTCCTGCCCACTCATACCTTCACATGAGAGGGATGATAGCCACTACACCCCCACCCACTCATACCTTCACATGAGAGGGATGATAGCCGCTACACCTGCCCACTCATACCTTCACATGAGAGGGATGATAGCCACTACACCCCCACCCACTCATATCTTCACATGAGAGGGATAATAGCCACAACACCCCCACCCACTCATACCTTCGCATGAGAGGGATGATAGCCGCTACACCCCCACCCACTCATACCTTCACATGAGAGGGATGATAGCCGCTACACCTGCCCACTCATACCTTCACATGAGAGGGATAGCCGCTACTCCTGCCCACTCATACCTTCACATGAGAGGGATGATAGCCACTACACCCCCACCCACTCATACCTTCACATGAGAGGGATGATAGCCGCTACAACTGCCCACTCATACCTTCACATGAGAGGGATGATAGCCACTACACCCCCACCCACTCATACCTTCACATGAGAGGGATGATAGCCGCTACACCTGCCCACTCATACCTTCACATGAGAGGGATGATAGCCACTACACCCCCCCCACTCATACCTTCACATGAGAGGGATGATAGCCGCTACACCCCCACCCACTCATATCTTCACATGAGAGGGATGATAGCCACTACACCCACACCCACTCATACCTTCACATGAGAGGGATGATAGCCGCTACTCCTGCCCACTCATACCTTCACATGAGAGGGATAATAGCCGCTACTCCTGCCCACTCATACCTTCACATGAGAGGGATGATAGCCGCTACTCCTGCCCACTCATACCTTCACATGAGAGGGATGATAGCCACTACACCCCCACCCACTCATACCTTCACATGAGAGGGATGATAGCGCTACTCCTGCCCACTCATACCTTCACATGAGAGGGATGATAGCCACTACACCCCCACCCACTCATACCTTCACATGAGAGGGATGATAGCCGCTACTCCTGCCCACTCATACCTTCACATGAGAGGGATGATAGCCGCTACTCCTGCCCACTCATACCTTCACATGAGAGGGATGATAGCCGCTACTCCTGCCCACTCATACCTTCACATGAGAGGGATGATAGCCGCTACTCCTGCCCACTCATACCTTCACATGAGAGGGATGATAGCCGCTACTCCTGCCCACTCATACCTTCACATGAGAGGGATGATAGCCACTACACCTGCCCACCCATGCTTCTTGATGGTATTCTGTTGTGTTAAGGTGTGAGGGCACTTGTTGATAGACACTGGGCCTGTTTTGTATGTGTGTACTCACCCAATTCTGGTTGCAGGGGTCGATTCACAGCTCCTGGCCCCCGCCTCTTCACTGTTCGCCACTAGGTCCACTCCCTGCTCCATGAGCTTTATCATACCTCGTCTTAAAATTATGTATGGTTCCTGCCTCCACTACGTTACTTGCTAGATTATTCTACTTCCTGACAACTCTATGCCTAAAGAAATACTTCCTAACATCTCTTTGACTCATCTGAGTCTTCAATTTCCAATTGTGACCCCTTGTTGCTGTGTCCCCTCTCTGGAACATCCTGTCTCTGTCCACCTTGTCAATTCCTAGCAGTATTTTATATGTCGTTATCATGTCTTCCCTAACCCTCCTGTCCTCCAGTGTTGTCAGGCCGATTTTCCTTAACATTTCTTCGTAGGACAATCCCCTTAGCTCTGGGACTAGTCTTGTTGCAAACCTTTGCACTTTCTCTAATTTCTTGACGTGCTTGGCTAGGTGTGGATTCCAAACTGGTGCTGCATACTCCAGTATGGGCCTGACGTACACGGTGTACAGGGTCCTGAACGATTCCTTACTGAGGTGTCGGAACGCTATTCTTAGGTGTGTGTGTGTAATGTGAGCAGTGGAATTATATATTCCTAATTTAATGAGTTGAGTCCTGTATTGGTAATTTGTGTGGAGGAAAAAATCTATTGAAGGATGTGAGTGTGAGGCAGGTGTGTGAGGCAGGTGTGTGAGGCAGGTGTGTGGGTCACCTCGCGTGACCACGTGACTTCATGTATATTTTTAGTGTGTGTGTGTTAGTTACCATTTTGTCCTAGGCACATGTCGATTAGACACTAGGCCTGTTGTATGTGTGTGTGTGTGTGTGTGTGTGTGTGTGTGTGTGTGTGTGTGTGTGTGTGTGTGTCTTGGATTTAATATTGGCTGACTTGATTATTTTCTTGAGTGTGTGTGTATTTTGCTTACGTCTCTTACCCTCCACCCTCTCTCTCTCTCTCATCTTAGGGTGTCCACCATAAAAGGAAACATACTTTACCATCATTCCTTCAACAGTTGTCTCTCAGACTCACGCTACCACCACATTATATAACATAATCATTACATGTATTTTGTTTCCTTGATAATTACATTTTAAAAAGATTGGAAATATTTTTGGCAGTGCCACTCACCTTCTATTATTATTATAATTTATTATTATTATTATTATTATTGGGAAGGGATAAACCTGTAGGGGTTAAACAGCTCGGAATAGGCGTTAATCTACTGTAATCTAAGATTAGTAGGACAACCTTAAGGTCGAATTTAAGCTGTATTCTCTACGAGGAGTCGACCCTCTGGACCTAGGAGAAGGGTGTAGCCGACCTGGAAGCACCAGCACATACGTAAGGTCGAGATTATTCAATCATCTCGCTGAAGAGTCAACCTTATGGAGGCGGGACGGATGTTGAGTGTGTCTCAATCTTGTCTTCAGCTGCGGGTGATGTCACGGTTACGTCACTGGTGTGGTCAGGGCGGCCATTGCGTCATAGCTGGGACATTATCAGTGTTGTGAAGGCGGCCATTGCGTCATAGATGTGACGTCATGAAGTGGTGACGTCAGAAGACCCAAGGCTACAGATGTTAAGTAATTTATAATGTAAGCAAGAGTGAGTGTGTGTGTGTGTGTGTGTGTGTGTGCGTGTGTGCGTGTGTGTGTGTGTAGGGGTAGAGTAGTGGGAGGGAGGATAATGGATGGGTCAGCGATTGGTTAGGTAGGGTGAGGGATGAGTGAGGGAGGGTGAGAGATGGGTGAGGGATGACTGAGGGAGGGTGAGGGATGGGTGACTGATGAGTGAGGATGGGTGAAGGATGAGTGAGGCAGGGTGAGGGATGGATGACTGATGAGTGAGGCTGGGTGAGGGATGAGTGAGGCTGGGTGAAGGATGAGTGAGGCAGGGTGAGGGATGGGTGAAGGATGAGTGAGGAAGGATGAGGGATGAGTTACCATGCACAGTTCTCCCCACACTCAGCACACAGTCTACGTTGGTCACTGTGACCCACCAGCCTTAAAGGTCAGGCTAACATACACAGTGTACACGAGACCTCATGTACGCGAGATATATGTAAAGATAACAGTGTGCATAAACTGTTGGAGGTCACAAACACGGTTCAATCCTCCATCTGTATTTATTGGTAATAAAATAGTGGAAATAAGTCACTCTGACTTTTTTGGGTTATCCTAGGTTCTCTACACCTTTATTTGCAGGGTGAAAACATTAGCTACGTTAAAACTTACAGATATCTTGGTGTAGATGTACCCTTTAACAAATCCACTATACCACAACTAAATAAAAAATGCATAGATAGGCTAAGTGCTCTTAAAGCTGTTGCTGGCTACAACCCCAACTATGGTGCTAATGTGAGAATGATGTACATAGCCTATATTAGGTCCTTGATTATGCTGCTCCCATGTTGATATTAGCTCGAGAAAGTTCTCTCCGACCCTTGGAGTTAATGCAAAATGAAGCTCTCAGAATTAGTCTTGGCTGTCCCAAATCTACAAAGGTTCTTAATATGAGGAAGGAGCTTGGTATTACTAGTATCAGTGATAGGATTGTTGAGATTAACACTGTACTTGGTATTAGAATGTTAAGAAATGAACCAGACACTGTCACAATGAATCTTACTAAATGTCTAGAAGTAAATACTCACAGATCTAAATGGATTGTGAAAACATGCAATTACAGTAAGTTTTACAACCTGCATGAATTGTATCACTGTAGGCAACAAGAGCATTTCACCCCTCCATGGAAGATGTGTTCATTTAATATCACATACCTGCAAGCCCCTCCCAAGAAGCTCATTGCTAGTAATCCCTTCCTTAAATCACTTGTTAAAGCAACTGGTCAAGAAGAAATTTCTGGCCTAGCTGGTAGTAATAAGTTATCTCAAGTTATATACACTGATGGATCTAAACAGGAGTCTTCTGGCAGGGCTGCATCTGCTCTGGTTGCCACCTCCCTAGTTAAGAACAATAATAATTTTTTTGAACTAGGCATAAGAATTAACAACTGGGCGTCTACACTGCAAACTAAATTGTTTGCAATCCTAATGGCACTAAAGCTAACTCATGACACTGAGCTTGACTCTATCATCATTACTGATTCCATGTCATCACTGAAGGCTCTTGACTCATATAATGACTCTTAACAGCATGCTCATTGGAGAAGCCAGGTATAGATACTCAAAAATCCGGGACAAAGGAATTAATGTACAATTGCTATGGATTCCATCACACATTGGATTACTCCTTCATGATAAAGTTGATATGTTAGCCAAGAAGAGCACCCATAAGGAGAATGTAGAATATAACTTTGGTATATCTGTGTCTAGCATTAGGAATAATATTAGGAGAGAAATAAATAATGAAAATGATAGCTATAGGAATGCAGTTAGAAACCTGAGTAGATCTATAACCCACTATGATAACATGAACGTAGATAAGTATGTTTATGGAGCAACTTGTAATGTGAACAGACTGACTGATGTTGTAGTGGCCAGGCTTAGGCTTGGCTACAAGTGCTGACTGATGTTGTAGTGGCCAGGCTTAGGCTTGGCTACAAGTACTTCTGGCAGTTTGGGAGACACACAGATGATGATCAAACTAAATGCAAACTATGTGGTCAGGCATATGGTCACTGTCTTGAACACTATGTGCTGAATTGTGCACTTATTGAGGAATACAGAGATAGTATAATAACCTATGTGACATGTCAAGATATCTTATTAATGAAAATAAGATACCAGATATACTAAGGAAATTCCCTAAATTTGCTTGTAACAGATAAGTGAACTGTAGATATAAATCCATATGTACAATTGTTAACCCTTTTGGGGCCTAGTGCCTAGGCCTTTTGTGTATCCATATGCACTTGCACTACCGTCCACAGGATGGGTATGGGGTGCACAATAAACTAGCCACTTCGCTGGCAAAATCTACACATATGCCGATATGTATGATAATCTATGTGACTGTATTTGTGTATACCTGAATAAATTTACCGACTTACTTTATTGAAAGCCTAAAGACGTTGATTATTATTATTGTCTCTCAGTAGTTCTCACAGTCGCCCACGACACCAGTGCCACCCTTGTCTTGTTAGGAACACCAGCAGTGTGTTGCTACACTATTCTGTGTGGTAGTTACACAGTGGGAACACCAGCAGTGTGTTGCTACACTATTCTATATGATAGTTATACAGTGGGAACACCAGCAGTGTGTTGCCACACTATTCTATATGATAGTTACACAGTGGGAACACCAGCAGTGTGTTGCTACACTATTCTATATGATAGTTACACAGTGGGAACACCAGCAGTGTGTTGCTACACTATTCTATATGATAGTTACACAGTGGGAACACCAGCAGTGTGTTGCCACACTATTCTGTGTGATAGTTATACAGTGGGAACACCAGCAGTGTGTTGCTACACTATTCTGTGTGATAGTTACACAGTGGGAACACCAGCAGTGTGTTGCTACACTATTCTATATGATAGTTACACAGTGGGAACACCAGCAGTGTGTTGCTACACTATTCTATATGATAGTTACACAGTGGGAACACCAGCAGTGTGTTGCCACACTATTCTGTGTGATAGTTACACAGTGGGAACATAAGCTAGCTATGTTAGCCTGTTACAGTCCAACGTGCGGGATGGGTCACATACATGAAGTAGTGTCAGCCTGAGCTGGGAGACTTCAGTAGTGTCAGCCTGAGCTGGGAGACTTCAGTAGTGTCAGCCTGAGCTGGGAGACTTCAGTAGTGTCAGTCTGAGCTGGGAGACTTCAGTAGTGTCAGCCTGAGCTGGGAGACTTCAGTAGTGTCAGCCTGAGCTGGGAGACTTCAGTAGTGTCAGCCTGAGCTGGGAGACTTCAGTAGTGTCAGCCTGAGCTGGGAGACTTCAGTAGTGTCAGCCTGAGCTGGGAGACTTCAGTAGTGTCAGCCTGAGCTGGGAGACTTCAGTAGTGTCAGCCTGAGCTGGGAGACTTCAGTAGTGTCAGTCTGAGCTGGGAGACTTCAGTAGTGTCAGCCTGAGCTGGGAGACTTCAGTAGTGTCAGCCTGAGCTGGGAGACTTCAGTAGTGTCAACCTGAGCAGGGAGACTTCAGTAGTGTCAACCTGAACTGGGAGACTTCAGTATTCCACTTAGGATTCATCATCTTCAACTTCAGCAGAGATGGAGTTTCTATAACTTGGGAATTATCATCTCTCAGGATAGTCACGATCTCTCAGGATAGTCACCATCTCTCAGGATAGTCACCATCTCTCAGGATAGTCACCATCTCTCAAGATAGTCACCATCTCTCAGGATAGTCACCATCTCTCAAGATAGTCACCGTCTCTCAGTATAGTCACCATCTCTCAGTATAGTCACCATCTCTCAGGATAGTCACCATCTCTCAGGATAGTCACCATCTCTCAGGATAGTCACCATCTCTCAGGATAGTCACCATCTCTCAGGATAGTCACCATCTCTCAGGATAGTCACCATCTCTCAGGATAGTCACCATCTCTCAGGATAGTCACCATCTCTCAGGATAGTCACCATGTCTCAGGATAGTCACCATGTCTCAGGATAGTCACCATCTCTCAGGATAGTCACCATCTCTCAAGATAGTCACCATCTCTCAGGATAGTCACCATCTCTCAAGATAGTCACCGTCTCTCAGGATAGTCACCGTCTCTCAGTATAGTCACCATCTCTCAGGATAGTCACCATCTCTCAGGATAGTCACCATCTCTCAGGATAGTCACCATCTCTCAGGATAGTCACCATCTCTCAGGATAGTCACCATCTCTCAGGATAGTCACCATCTCTCAGGATAGTCACCATCTCTCAGGATAGTCACCATCTCTCCCATTCACAGGAGAATTGAATGCTCCACATTCTTACACATTACTAAAGTAACCGTTCTCTTAACGTTAGCGCTGCATGACCCATGCGGGTTTAGCTCTTTTAGGTATACAACAGTAAGTGCTGTGAGAGACAAGACATGGAATTACTTCGCTTACTGACATCAATGACATACTGTATAGCTGACATCAGTGACATACTGTATAGCTGACATCAGTGACATACTGTATAGCTGACATCAGTGACATACTGTATAGCTGACATCAGTGACATACTGTATAGCTGACATCAGTGACATACTGTATAGCTGACATCAGTGACATACTGTATAGCATCAGTGACATACTGTATAGCTGACATCAGTGACATACATAGCTGACATCAGTGACATACTGTATAGCTGACATCAGTGACATACTTATAGCTGACATCAGTACATACTTATAGCTGACATCAGTGACATACTGTATAGCTGACATCAGTGACATACTATATAGCTGACATCAGTGACATACTGTATAGCTGACATCAGTGACATACTGTATAGCTGACATCAGTGACATACTGTATAGCTGACATCAGTGACATACTGTATAGCTGACATCAGTGACATACTGTATAGCTGACATCAGTGACATACTGTATAGCTGACATCAGTGACATACTATATAGCTGACATCAGTGACATACTATATAGCTGACATCAGTGACATACTGTATAGCTGACATCAGTGACATACTGTATAGCTGACATCAGTGACATACTATATAGCTGACATCAGTGACATACTGTATAGCTGACATCAGTGACATACTATATAGCTGACATCAGTGACATACTGTATAGCTGACATCAGTGACATACTATATAGCTGACATCAGTGACATACTGTATAGCTGACATCAGTGACATACTATATAGCTGACATCAGTGACATACTGTATAGCTGACATCAGTGACATACTGTATAGCTGACATCAGTGACATACTGTATATAAAATCACTGGTTATGTTGAACATTTGGCTCAACTTAGGTTAATCTTGTCCGCCAGGATGCAACCCACGCCAGTTGACTAACACCCAGGTACCTACTTACCCACCTTCCTCGGATCAAACATGATTACCTCATGTCTCCTCAGGTTCTGTATAACCTCTACGGGTTTAGTTCTTCCCCAAGAATAATAATTTTAAGGTCTTATAGTTGCTGTCTTATCGTAAGTGTAATCTTTGCCCTCCACGGTGTGGGTGTGGTGTGGGCGTACGGGTGAAGTGGGCGTGCGGGTGAAGTGGGGGTGTGGGCGTGGGGGTGAAGGGGTGTGGGCGTGCGGGTGAAGGGGTGTGGGCGTGCGGGTGAAGGGGTGTGGGGGTGCGGGTGAAGGGGTGTGGGCGTGCGGGTGAAGGGGTGTGGGCATGCGGGTGTAGTTAGGGTGTGGGCGTGTGGGTGTTCTTGCTGGGATAGTTTATAGGTGTTGAGGTGAACGAGGCTCAGGAACTGATTGTTTCTCTTTAATATCCCTAGAGTCTAGTCTCCCTGCCTGCCTGCCTGCCTTCCTCCCTGCCTGCCTGCCTGCCTGCCTGCCTGCCTGCCTGCCTCCCTGCCTGCCTCCCTGCCTCCTGCCTGCCTCCCTGCCTGCCTTCCTGCTCTGCCTCCTGCTCTGCCTGCCTCCTGCCTGCCTCCTGCCTGCCTGCCTCCTCCTGCTCTGCCTCCCTGCCTGCCTCCCTGCCTGCCTCCCTGCCTGCCTCCCTGCCTGCCTCCCTGCCTGCCTGCCTCCCTGCCTGCCTCCTCCCTGCCTGTCCTCCCTGCTCTGCCTCCCTGCCTGCCTGCCTGCCTCCTCCTGCCTGCCTCCCTGCCTGCCTCTCCTGCCTGCCTGCCTCCTGCCTGCCTCCTGCCCTGCCTGCCTGCCTCCTGCCTGCCTCCTGCCTGCCTGCCTGCCTGCCTGCCTCCTGCCTGCCTCCTGCCTCTGCTCCTGCCTGCCTCCTCTGCCTGCCTGCCTGCCTGCCTGCCTCCTGCTCTGCTCTGCCTGCCTGCCTGCTCTGCCTGCCTGCCTGCCTGCCCTGCCTGCCTGCCTGTCCTCCCTGCCTGCCTCCCTGCCTGCCTCCCTGCCTGCCTGCCTGCCTGCCTGCCTGCCTGCCTGCCTCCCTGCTCTGCCTCCCTGCTCCTGCCTGCCTGCCTCCTCTGCCTGCCTCCTGCCTGCCTGCTCTGCTCTTGCCTGCCTGCTCCTGCCTGCCTCCCTGCCTGCTCTCCTGCCTCTCCTGCCTGCCTCCTGCCTGCCTCCCTGCTCTGCCTTCCTGCCTGCCTCCCTGCCTGCTCTGCCTCCCTGCCTGCCTCCCTGCCTGCCTGCCTGCCTGCCTGCCTGCCTGCCCCTCCTGCCCTGCCTCCCTGCCTCTCGCTTTCCTCCTCTCTATTGCCTTTGTGCTTGTCACCCTACTTCCCTTTCTCCTTTCCTCTCTTCATCTTCCCTGCTAGCTTCCCTCCCTGCCTCTCCCCTTCCCTGCTAGCTTCCCTCTATCCCTCCCTGCCTCTCCCCTTCCCTGCTAGCTTCCCTCCCTGCCTCTCCCTTCCCTGCTAGCTTCCTCTATCCCTCCCTGCTCCCTTCCTGCTAGCTTCCTCCCTGCTCTCCCTTCCCTGCTAGCTTCCTCTATCCCTCCCTCTCTCCTTCCCTGCTAGCTTCCTCCCTGCCTCTCCTTCCCTGCTAGCTTCCCTCTATCCCTCCCTCCTCTCCCCTTCCCTGCTAGCTTCCTCCTGCCTCTCCTTCTGCTAGCTCCTCTATCCCTCCTCCCTCTCCTTCCTCTAGTTCCTCCCTGCCTCTCCCTTCCTGCTAGCTTCCTCTATCCTCCCTGCCTCCCTTCCCTGCTAGTCTATCCTCCTGCTCTCCCTTCCCTGCTGCTTCCTCCCTCCTCCTCTTCCTTCCTAGCTTCCTCCCTCCCTCTTCCTTCCCTGCTTCCTTCTATCCCTCCCTGCCTCTCCCCTTCCCTGCTAGCTTCCCTCCCTCCCTCTTCCCTTCCCTGCTTCCTTCTATCCCTCCCTGCCTTTTTTTCCTGCATCTCTCCATTCTTTCTTCCCTCCCTGGCTGCCTTCTGTTTTTTCTGCTTCTCGTCCTGCTCTCTCCCTCTTTTTTTTCCCTTTTCTCCTTGAGTTCCCTTAACATCCTCCACACTCTTCTACTCCAGTTCCTCCTCGTCTCCACAGACACTGAGCGTCTCCTCTCCCTCTCCTCCTCCTTCCCCTACTCTCCACGATCTCTTAATGACATTAAGGCCAAAAATGGTGTTACCACTTGTTTAAATACTGGTGGCGCAGTCTCCCACGACGACACCACCACCAGTAACAACACCCAAGCAGCCACCACCACCACCAGTAACAACACCCAAGCAGCCACCACCACCAGTAACAACACCAAGCAGCCACCACCACCACCAGTAACAACACCAAGCAGCCACCACCACCAGTAACAACACCCAAGCAGCCACCACCACCACCAGTAACAACACCAAGCAGCCACCACCACCAGTAACAACACCCAAGCAGCCACCACCACCAGTAACAACACCCAAGCAGCCACCACCACCACCACTACCACTACCACCAGTAACAACACCCAAGCAGCCACCACCACCACCAGTAACACCCAAGCAGCCACCACCACCACCACCACCAGTAACAACACCCAAGCAGCCACCACCACCAGTAACAACACCCAAGCAGCCACCACCACCACCACCACCAGTAACAACACACAAGCAGCCACCACCACCAGTAACAACACCCAAGCAGCCACCACCACCACCAGTAACAACACACAAGCAGCCACTACCACCAGTAACAACACACAAGCAGCCACCACCACCACC
>WNWK01040469.1:0-16952 GCA_009830355.1 Cherax destructor | reverse complement strand
TCTCTCAGTGCTGTGAAATTAACTCCCAAAAATTTTTTTTTTGAAAAATTCCCCTTTTTATACCCCAGTTTTTTTTAAAATTTTTGGTTTCTTATAAAATGTATTTTTTTTTAAAAAATTTCCCCCATAAAAAAAATAAAAAAAACCAATTCCCCCTTCCCCAGACAAAAAAAATATTAAAAAAAGATAATTTTTTTTTAAAAAACCAAAATTTTTTAAATACAAAGGGGGGCAAACAAAAAACCGAGGTTCCACTATATAAACTATTTATTACATATTAATAAATTTATTACAATAAAAATTTTATAAAATTGGGGAAATGATGGAGGGAGTGGGTAAAACATGTTTTTTTGGGGGGTTTTTGGGGAAAAAAGCAGGATGTGTGAGCGTGTTGATATGAGTGAATGGAGACGAATGGTTTTTGGGACGGACGTTGCTGCGGTGGGGAGCAGGGAAAACAGTCATACCCCATGACATGCTATCATCTTATTATTTTCGAGACCGATATTTATAATAAAAAATTTGATTGCGATTTACGATGTTTGCTTGGAACACACACCGGACGTGCCCTTTTTGGCCCCCACGGGGAGCGCACTGGGGGGAGCCCCGGGGGCTATTTTTACAAGCGAGAGCACCACCAACACCCACGCATTCATACCAGTATAAAATTTTTCCCCTTTTTTTTAAAAGGTGTTTAAAAACCCAAAAAGCTACCATGGGTCCAAGGAAAGATCCTAGTGCTAAGCCTGAAAAAGAGGAAAAAGAAATACATGTACGAAGAACTGAAGAAGGAGATAATAGAAAATATGAAAGTGGAGGCGTTTATGAGTTTGGGGTTTATGGAAACCCCTTTTCTACCATTTTTTACCATTGTCAAGAAAATTCAAGAAAAATCATGGAAGCTGTTGTTGCAAAAGGTTCATCTGTGATCAAAAAACACAGACCACAAGTGCTGGAAGGGGGAAAGGTTGTTGTTGGTGGGATCAACGAAACAGTTAGCAGCAGATACTGTTTGGGAGGCAATTTTTTAAAAAAAAAGGGGGGAAAATGATGATCTCAAAAAAAATGTAAAATTTTGCTGAAGTGAGCGACAAAAAGCAGAGGCTGGTTTTAAAAATTTTGAACAATAAAAGTGTTGTGAGGCATGGTGAGGCAGCCAGTTGTGACAAAAGTGCCTGAAAAATATGTGCCGGGAATTCCAATACCTAGAGGCTGAACAATTCCTCCCCAACAAGGGGTTTAATTGGGGAAAAAAGGGGGCCCTTTTTTTGGAAAAAAACCCCCCAAAACACCCCCTACATTATTCAGGGGGAAAAGGCACACGGGCAAAACCTTTTGGGAAAGACAGGCTAACTTTGATGCTTTGTGCTAATGCCAGTGGTGATTAAAGTGAAGCCTTTACTGGTGTTTTTTTTGAAAATCCCCAGTGTTTGGCAAAATGCGGTGTCAGAAAAGTCAACTTTGTGTGATGTGGAGGTTTAACAAAGGCATGGGTCACAAAGGACATTTTTTTTTTGGAATGGCGTGTTTGGCCCCAGGGGAAGAAATATCTATTGACAGTGCTCCTTTTTATCCTCCAAACTTGGTAGAGAAAAGGGGGGGTTTTAAAAAAAATGAAGTTCTTGTTCCATTTCCACCCTCCCCCCCAGCCCATTTTAAAACAGGTCATTTCCAACTTTAAAAAAAATACACCAAAGCAATGTTTCAAAAGTGCCTTTTTTTTTGATCACAGACATGAATATAACCCCCGAGAATTTTTTGGGAAAAAAATTTTCCCTATGCTGATTGTGAACCTTAAGTGGTTTGGGGGGGGGACTACCGACTTTTTTCTTGCCTGAGAAAAATTTTGGGCCCGATGTCCAGGGGAGGGGGGTTAAGGTTTTTTTCCCCGAACCTGGAAACCCCCCCGAGGTGTTTTTGGGGGAAAAAAATTTTGGAATTGGGGGGGTCTTTTGGGGGTTTTTGGTGAGTGGTGAGGATGTGGAACAGTTGGTGGAGGAGCACAAGGAAGAGCTAACTACTGAAGATCTGCAAGAGCTTTAACAGCAACTGGAACAAGAACCCCCTTTTTCAACCCGAGGAGGAGGGGGGAACAGATGGAAGAAGGTGCCTTTCAAGGGGGAGGGGGGTTGCAATGGGGGTGTGCAAGCATTTAATGAAAAACCCCCCAAAGGTTTTTGCAGGCTTTTGGAACCCCCCAAAACACAGTGGGTTATTTCAGGGGTTAAAAAACGCCAAAACAAGGGGGCCCCTGGGCAAATTTATTGTTAGAAAGAGGGGGAGTGACTTCGTTCCAGGGCATTTGAAAAAAAAGTAACCCAAAAAGGGCTTGGGTCAGGTTAATGGAAGGGGTTCCCCTTTTCCAAACACTACAAAAAAACCCCCCTTTTCCCCCCCCTCCCGTCCTCCCACATCAACAACTTTTTTTTAAATGGGGGACATGTTATTGTACCCAAAATTTACATGTGTTTTAGGATTATTCATTAAATTTGTATTATTTAATGTCAAAAAGTTCTAACAAAATTTTATTTAATATTTTTTGGAAAATTTTTGGGGGGATTAAATTTTTTTCCATTATTTCTTATGGGGAAAAAATTTACCTTTTAAAATTGTCGCCTTAAAATATGCCCCCCTGACAGATTAATATCAAGTCAGGTACCACTGTATTTTGTGAAGGGATTCGGGGAAAAACCTTCCCCCGATTTTAAATCCTGGAGGTGGGGTACAATGCCTGCTTTTTAAAGGAGGGGGGGTTTTTTTTTGGGGTGAAATCAAACTGTTGCATCTGAGCGCCTGCAAAGATAAAGGGGCAAATGATTGAAATTTTGGGAATGATGAGAAAGTGTTTTTCTCTTGAGTCCCCCCCCCCTTTTTGGGGGAAAGATGGCCAATGTTTGGAAAAATTGTCATTTCCTTGCATTTTGAATAATAGGAAGGGTAGGGGGGAGCTCAGGTTTTTTACTCTTTCCCCAACAACAACAACAAACTCTTAACATGTACTAAAAAAAAAAAATACAAGTGTACCAACAAAATTTAGCACAACTATATATGAAAAAAAAATGAAATACACATTACATCCGGGTTTCCCTTTTTTCATTTTTTTAAACCTTTTTTACAAAAAAGGAAGATAAGGGGGGATAAAAAACACTGGAAAGGTCCTTCACATGTACAGGTGCAGTTCGTGTCTCCCTTTTCAGTTTGTATAAAAATTTTTTCCCCAGCAAAAAAATTTCCCCCAAAATTTTATTTATGCACAGGTACACACAAGTACAATTATCATACATAGTGTAAATTTTTACCGGGAAAAAAAAAGGCAGTAATTTAGGTTTGAAAACCCCGCCTGTTTTTCTGGTATGTAGGAATCAACTAATTTAATCAAAAACATGGATCACATTCGGGGGGGCCCAAATGGGGGGGGGAAAGAGGAGGCGGGGAAAAAACCCCCGGGGCCCCCCCACAAAGACAATGAACTGCCCTTTACAGGGGGGCCCCATAAGCCCACTAGAGGGGGGGAAAAAAACCCATGGTCCAGCTTTTTTCCCAAAAAATTTTTTTCCCCAAAAAAGTAACACTAGTTAGTAAATTTTTTAGGTTAATTGAAAATTTCCATTTTAAATATGTAATGGAGAAAACATGGTAAAGGAACACTTTTTTAACAATGGTCTACTGTACTTCTTCAACCATTACAAATAGGCAGATAGATTTTTTCGGATTCCAACACACTCACAAATAAAAAAAGTAAATAAAAGAGAAAAAATTCAGATCAGCAAGGTAAAAAGTTCAGTTCCCCAAGGAGTCCGGGCCCCCTCTGCTTTTTCCCATCCTCGTAGCAAACGAGAAAAAAAAACACCCATCATGTTTTGTATCATCATTTGCAGATGACACTAAAATAAGCATGAAAGTCATTGGGGGATGATACTGAAAAAATACAAGAAGATAAAAAGTTTTTTCCCCGGGGGACAGTGGAGAACAACATGAGTTTTGGTGATAAGTTCCAACTGCTTAGGTATGGAAGGAATGAATAACTCAAAAGGAACACTGTATACAAAACTCAAGAGAATCCAAAAAAATGAAAGGTACACAAAAAAACTTAAAAATGTGCCAGCTGACCTTTCTTTTTTAAAAACAAAAAAAAAAAGTTCAAACAGCCATTAGGATGGGGGGGGGAATGAGAATTTAAAAAAGGGAAATAATGCCAAAAGGTGACATTTTCAAATCGCTAGTGCTCCCCCCTTTGGAATACTGCTCCCAAAAGGGGCCCCCCCAGGGGAGGGAAAAAACAGAGCTGGAACAAATAAGAGATTGTTTACGGCCCTCATAGAGCCAATACGGCATTTAAATTACTGGGAACACCTTAGTTTTAAAAATTTTCCACTAGAGAGGGGGAAAAGAGATGCATGATAATATATACCGGGGGAGTTCTAAAAGGGCCCCTTTTCCCAAAAATTTCAAATGCCATAAATACGGGGGTGAAAAAAGGGGGGGAAGTGCAAAAATAAACTCAGTAAAAAAAGGGGGGGGGGGCACAATGGAACACTGTATCAACATTTGGACCCAAGAAGATAACAAAAACACAGGACAAAAAAAGTCTTCAAGAGGAAGCTGGGCAAGTTTCACCAGGTCCCGGGGGTCAACCAGGTTTGGGTGGATATGTGGAGAGGGACCCCCGCCTGTTCAACCGGGGTGTTGCTGCTGGTGGCAGCAGCTCTTAATCGAAGGTTCAGGGGGTTGGGATGACTCCTTTTTGCCTTACATATCCATCATAACCTTGGGGGGGTCTGGCCCCCTTTTAAGACACCCTTTTCCCAAATTTTTCCCCTTTTAATACTTCTACACTTGTCCCAACAGTTTCTGATATCTTCTGGTAAGATGTTGAATAATTTTAAGGATATTGATTTTTCCCCCGAAGTACCCACTGCACCCCTTTTTTTTTTTTTACTTCCCAGTGTTATGGCAGTGTGCAGATTTGGAACCAGGCCCTCAACTACTTTACAGGAAGGGGGTACTCATTACAATTTTTCGTTCGAGAATGCTGTTCATGCATTACCAAATGAATTTATCCCCATAAGGAATAAAAGTAAAATAGACTAACCTTAACCCCCAAAAAAAATACCCCACAAAAGCATTTAAAAAAAAAACCCCATAAAAAAACGATTTTTTTTGGGGGAAAATGAGGTACCACTGTTTTATTATCATGTATATACCTTTACACAGCTGTACCAAACAAAAAGAACCCATCATACCTACAAAAAAAGAATTTCAGTATATGATTAGGGAACAATAAAATATTGCAGGTAAAAAATTTAAAAAAAAATTTTTAACTTATATCAACGGGTTTTGGGGGGAGTGTACCCAGTGTTAGATTGGACCGAGGGAGATCCTTTTTTGTAAATGTTGACTTGTTCCTACGTATTTTTTAAAGGGGGTTTTTACAGGATATAGTGATCCCAACAAGATGTGGAAGAACACATATCTACATTTATGAAATTTATTAAAAGAAATATTTGAATTTTTAGTGGTTTTCTTCAGCCCAAATACAAAGAATCAAGAAGGGAGCTTTGGGGTGGGGGGTGGAGACATTTGATAAAGTCAAGGGGGTAGTCTTTTTTAAGTAGTGGATCAGGGGAAAGTAGTGGGATCATGTGATGGTGCACCTCATTTTAAAAGGGGCACTGGTTTTTATGCACTTGGGTTTGTCATTTAATGGTTGTGTCCACGTTTTGGAAAATTTTATTTTGCTAAATACAGTACCATTTGACTTCCCACCACTGATTATGACCGTACCCCTGGCAGCAAAACAGAAAAAAAAATTTTTTAGTAAAAGTAAATCCCGCTGGGTATATACAGAAAAAAAAATATTTAGTAAAAAGTAACATACGATACTATATAGGTATACTATTTTTCAGAGCAAGGTTTGACATTATCCCTACCCAGTATGTCGGCAATTTTCTAAGATTCACAGCCCATTTTTTTTTCCATCGGGGGTCGGAACCAAGCTGGGGCGTAAGTCAGATGGTACTTGTACTTGGAAACACTGAAGCCCTGAGTTAATCCCCAAAAAGCCCCGGGCAGTTTTTTTTCCCCCCATTTCATTCTGTCCCATGTTTGTGTGTTCCTCTGTTTTTTTTAGCATTTTTTGTTGCAAGTATTGATGGCAGTGCTAGCCTCCTATTCAACAGCTGATATGGCTGTGGCCTTTTCCTAACGGATTTGCTTTTTCCCAGTTTGTCTGTTAGGGGCCCATAAATAGGGAAAACCCTTTTTTTTTGGGCCATTAATTTTTTCCCCGAAAGTCTGACAAAACCAATTTTTATGAAAACTGAAGCAATATTTCCCATAAGAAATAATGAAAAATAATTAACCTTTTCCCGACACCCAAAAAGTATTAAAAAAAAATACATTTTATAGAGAATAACTATGGGTTTTTAAACAGAAAAAAATGAGAAATAAATATAAAGGAAAATGAAATGGATAAATGAACTTTTTTACTTTTACCTTTATTGAAGACCCCTTTTTGGCGGGAAGACGCGAGGGGGGGGAAAAGGAGGAGGAGGGTTTTTTGGGGTTGGGAAGGGGGAAAAACCCCCCCAAAAGGGGCTTTAGGTATCAAGTCCCTACCCGGGGGGACTTCCTTCTTTGTTTTTTTTACTGGCACTAAACCCGTCGAAAAAAAACTGTCAATAGAGGTCTGTTTCTGGCGATCTTTAAGATTTGCCTAAAGGGGCCCAAGGCATTGTATTGAAATGTTGGAATGGCTTGAACAGCTTTGTTAGGAATATTTCTCCAAAAAATTTTTCAACTCACTCCACTTAGCGCATGTCCTTAACCCTTTAGGTCCAAGGGGGTCTCCAAACTGTTTTGGTTTTTAAGAATTAAAAAAATCTTATGAAATGATAGAAAACCCTTTTTCCGTCATAACGCCACAAAAATTATAAAATTTTTATTAAAAAAAAACCCAAAAATTTCGCACGGGGGATTTCGCCCACTTTGAGCCTTTTTTTTGGCAAATTCCAATGTTTCAGTCCACTAAAATTATAGCTTTTTTCCAGAACCCATTTCTTCTATCGATTGAGTACAAGAAACCGTTTATTTCCCCAAATTTCAACTCCCCAAAAAAGGGCGAATATGGCAATTTGGCCAATTTCACACAAATTTCAAACGATGCCAATTTCAAAAAAGGGTCCAGAATAAACAAGGCAGACATTCCTGGCACAAAAAAACATCTTCTGTTCATTAGTCACGTTTGGGCCCCCTTTTTATTACTTTTGCTTATCATTTTGAATTTTTTTTTCTCACAAAAAATAGATTTTTTTTATGTATACAACTGCATCATTGAAAAAAAGGTATAAAAATATCAGAGCATTTTTGCATGAAAAAATTAGACTCCCCCGTTGATGTGTATTGACGGGTGGTGTGTTTTTTTTTAAACTTGAACACCCAAAAAAACGAACTTTTTTGCTATTTTTGGGTCAATTTCAAGGTACGTCATTGTCAAACTAATCAAAATCATCTCTTTTTGTAATATATCTTCCATTCATCAAATGAGACCAAGAAAAAAAAGGGGAAAAAATCAAAAATACCATAAAAAAGACGCAAAAAAAGCTTGGGTTTTTAAAACCCAAAAAAACGGTCAGAGTTTTTTCTCATTATGCACTGTGTGGTGCAGGAATTTTTTTTTCTGCGACACTGACCCCACAGACCCATTCATCACATCTAGGCCTAACAGCCTGTTTCTGCTTGATTTAGGGCGCCAGAATTTAGGGGGCCTTTTGTAGCCCAAAAAATGAAAGGGGGTTTTTTACTTTAAGAAGGCACATTCTCCCCCTTCCTCCCCCTCCTCCCTTTTTTTTTATCGTGTTTCTCGCCCCTTTATCAAAGGGCTGGCACTTTGGGGAAAAATTTTGGGGCCCCCCCGGGGGTTATTTTTTGTTTTAAATTCAATAAACAAGCACAAAAACAATGGATTATTACAAAATGATTCGGATGAATGCGCAGGGTAATGCTTATCGCACGAGAAACAAAGCCAGACTGACTCAGAATGTATGGGGTGCTTTGTGTGGGCGTGGCAGGCAGACACGTTGGTACGGCGGACCGATGAAAACCGAGGTGACGAACGAAACTAGCGTCAATATTTTGACGAGAAAGTCAGCAAACCAAATTCGATGAAACCAGAGCAATGAAACTGAGGTTCCACTGTACAGTGGACCTCTCGACATCGTGAAGCCTGACTTCATAAATTTCACTTTAGTAATTTTTCGTCAAAATATAGCATTTGCCTCGCTATTAGTCGCTTGTCCTGAACGCTACATAAGCTGCTGAGCGCCCCCACACACCATTCAGTCTGTGTGGCATTGTTTATCAGTGTAGTGACCAGGCCGGGTCAACATTTGAGAAGACCCGGCCGACATACCGCTAACTCACAACAACAACAGTGTGTGACCACATCCCACGTCACCATACGATACATTTACAATATTCCATTCATTTTTGTGCTTGTAACTGCTAAATAAGCCACCATGCCCAAAGGAAGTCTCTAGTGCCAGCCCTTTGGTAAAGAAGGTGAGAAACATAGAATTCAAGGAAGAACTTGTGGAAAAGTACCATATTGGAGAAGGAAGAGAGAGGGGAGAATGTGCCTTCTTCAGTGATTTAGTGATTCTACGATATGTACGATACTAAAGCAGCATGAGTCAATAAAGGCTAAAGTGCCAGCCAGCGACAAAGTGTAGCATTAACAGTATAAGTAAGTTAAACGATTAATCATAGAAAAAGGACAGCATGAAACTAACTCCTCCAATGTTGTTTGAGGTATATAGAGCCACTGACAACACTGCCGCCTCTGCTGCTGCCTTCACCACCACTATGGATTCACTCTAAAATTTGCATGAGAATGGGAGTGTTGCTGCTTATTTATTCTGTATGTACTAACTCTGTCAAGCATCATTCCTTCTAAAATGATGTTACATGAGAATAAAGCGTTAGTCTTTATTTATTCTACTGTACCACTGTGGAGACAACTTGTACAATGTAAGTGTTTGTATGAACGTGTATGAACCATAACCAGACGCTTTGTCCGTTTGTTTACATAGTACTTGTGTCGGGTAAGGTCTTGTACGGGCTACCCTACTCTCCTTCCTACATTTGACTTTCTACAACAAATACTTCTTCACCTTTCACGAGCATGCATTTTATCAACTCTAGGTGCTTTAAGCTCCTTGTAGTATATTATGTGCGGATGGGGTGGCCAGAAGGGCTACCATACCTACCCACACCTGACTTCTTACAGCAATGGGCCACCCACCTTGTCCTACATTAAGACTACAAATATTTTGAGGTAAATAATGAGTGTAGTGTGAGTGTAGTGTTCTATTGCTAACTTAATATACATGTTAGTGTAAACTTGTTATCTGGCATTTATATGCATTTATAAGTGGAAAAATGGCGTTTCTGCTTCCGGCAGTAGCTCTGAACCTAACCTGCCGATAAGTGGGGCCCTTCTGTATAAGAAACTTACTTAATACTCTGTCTAAATCTTAAGTAATCTTGAAGCATTAGCATTAGTTTGCCTGAGATGTATTGCATATTAGTGGCTTTGTTTTGTGCCCGCCTAGTGTTTTATTAGATGCAAACTACATTATTTATAACGCATAAAGAAGTAAAATTGTATGTATTGTACTGTATTCATGCAAATGTCTTTCCTTGGGAGGCCTGTTTAGGTGGGGAAACAGTCACTGGAAGAAAATTTGTAAGTTTTAATGAGAATACATTTGGTTTATAATACTGTAAAAAAATATTTTACATTGCAGATAAAGTGAAGCAATAGGGAAGACTTCCCATATTTGGAAATTTTCAATTCAATTGAAGAGGAAGACTCAGTTATGGAGGCGCCCATCCCACACCATCAATGTTCAAAAGGCTTTTATGGTACAATAATACCAATAACATTATTGATGAAAACCTAATAGTGAAGGAGGAATTTGTCAAAGAAGAGTTTTATGAAGAAGAAATTATAATGAACGGACATACGACCTCAACTGTTCGGTTATATGAGTGTTTTTCCAATTTGAAGGAGATAATGCAGTAGTAATCACACAAAAAGGTAAGAACCAATAAAACTATTTTTTGAGGCTATGAAACATTTTCTTGTTTTCTGTGTTTAAAATACAGTGAGTACCTCGACTTAATATGGTCCCAAAACACACCCTCCTTTATGTAAGTTTAGTTTTTTAAATGCTTTGTAAGTGTACTCTTTAGGGGTCTAAACAGCACTAGTCTATTTTACATTATTTCTTAAGGAGATAAATTCGCTTGGTAATGGCACTTGAACAGCATCTGGAATGAAAAATATCGTAAGTCGAGGTACCACTGTACTTCCTAGCAGGTATTACAAGTGTTGGTCTTCTTGATCCTAAGTATAATGATGATTACATAAAATTAGTACAGTTAAAACCTTGAAATTCATGTTTGTCAGGTTCCTGGAGACTTCCAGAAACCCTGAAGCTGCAGAAATTAGGTAGTTTCTCTTTAATTATTAAAAATTTCCTATCCTATTTTATATTTCATATGCACATTAATTAAAAAATTAGGTATAGGTTGGTATTGCACCACCCAGGAGGTGGCTACCATCCTGTGGTAGTATGTTGGTAGACAGCAACCATCCAGGGAGGTACTAACATCCCAGGGTAGTAGGCTGGTAGACAGCAACCACCCAGGGAGGTACTACCTTCCTGTGGTAGTAGGTTGGTAGACAGCAACCACCCAGAGAGGTGTACTACCATCCTGTGGTAGTAGGTTGGTAGACAGCAATCACTAGAAGGCAGCTACCATCCTGCTAAGTGAGGCAAAACGGAAACCTGTAATTGACAGGATTGCTGATGTCTTTTTTCTGTCTCATAAACATGCAAGATTTCTGGTGCTGCCTTGCTACTTCTACTTACACTTAGATCATACCACACATGCATGTACAAGCAAACATATACACACCCCTGGGTTTTCTTCTGTTTTCTTACTAGTTCTTGTTCTTGTTTATTTCTGTTTATCTCCATGTGGAAGTGAACAGAATTCTTCTCTGTAAACCATGTGTCGTAAGATGCAACTAACATGCCGGGAGCAAAGGGCTAGTAACCCCTTCTCCTGTATATATTACTAAAGTTAAAAAAGAGAAACTTTTGTTATTCTTTTTTTGGGTCAACTCCTTCTGTCTCGGTGATACTGCCGTTTGTTGAAAGAAAGATTAATAAAATATATATAATGCACAGTATTTAAAAATAACTTAACTTTTGATGATAATTGATAACTTTGATGTGCAGGTTACATCAAGAGATTGGCTTTAATTTGCATTTTTATGGTAAATAACAGCGGTGGCTTACAATGTGTGTTGACAGCCACCTTACTCACTTTTCAATCACTAACAGCATGTCACTCTTACTGTTACAAATTCTCGCTTATTCTACATGTGTGTTAAATTGCATTTCAATAAATATGATAGCTTTTAATCCTTTAAATACATAGATTGGATAATCGGCAATTTTAGGTCCAGCTACTAGACCTCGTAAATTGAACTTACAGTCATTTATTTACCCTAAAGCTGCGGGTCCTCTACAAATACACTAAAGATTAACCCCATCTCTGTATATTTCTATTATCTATTTCTTTTTAACACATCGTTCGTTTCCCAATTTAAGGCAAAGATGACCACAAAAGAAGAAACACTTTCATCATCACTCATTCCATCACCGTCTTGCAAGAGGCATACCAGTACTACAGTTAAAAACTGCAAACATATCTACACCTGTCCGCCAGAGTGCAAACACTGAACAGGAGCGGCCCACTAGTACAACAGGTTAGATTCTGGGCTGCTGCTGTAAACCAAAAATCACTGCAAAGGAAACATAGTTTTTCTTCACTTTCAAATGCATATATATAACAGCCTGATAAATACGTTTACATTATCAGATATTAAAGTGAGCACAGAGCTAGGCCTAAAAAGGCATATATACTGTACAAGAATTACTTATCTTAAAATATTTTCCTCTTTAGCTTATAAGAGGGTGAATATATTGATTGCAGGAAGTCTGAATAAATGAAAAGTGCTAAAGTGCTGCCCTCTCTTGTACTTCCCATCTCAGTTTAGCTAATATCCTGGCACATGCAGAGATGCAGATGACAAAAACCATTTATATACCATGGAACAGGTGTGCTGGGTTTAATAATGTGTTTATATTTGGGGGTCAGGGTTGGATTAAGGTCATCTGATGTGCACTAAGCCACCTCAGCCCTTCCATTGTTTAGCTAGTAAGACATTATGACTCAATAAGTGCTCAAGATGAAATAAAACATTAAAAACTCAAGTTTTCAGTATGACATTTCCCATGCCACAACACACAACTACGTATATTAAATATGTAACTGTTATTTTTTATTATATTTAATGCCTCAACCTAGGTAGTAGGTTGGTAGACAGCAACCGCCCAGGGAGGTACTACCACCCTGCTGGAAGTAGAGTAAACGAAAGCCTGTACTGTTTTTACATGATGGTAGGATTGCTATGTCTTTTTCTGGGTCTCAGATAAACATGCAAGATTTCAGGTACATCTGCTACTTCTACTACACTTAGATCACACTACACATTCATGTACAAGCATATATACACACCCTCCGGGTTTTCTCTATTTTCTTACTAGTTCTGTTCTTATTTCCTCTTATTCCATGGAAGTGGAATTCTTCCTCCGTAGCCATGCGTGTCGAAGAGGCACCAGAGGTGTCCTGAGCAAGGGCTGGTAACCCTTCTCCTGAATAAATTACTAAATGTAAAAGGAGAAACTTCGTTTTTCCTTTTGGGCCACCCTGCCTCGCTGGGAAACGCCGACGGTTGAAAGGAAAGGACGTTAACACTAACAGCATCAAGCAATATAAGCCACTTATAACTAGAGCAACAGAAAGTCACAAATTTTCATATCACTGTTTTATACCCTTCTAATGGTTAATCCAGGGCTGGTTGGGGTTATTTGATTGGCAAAGGTTTACATTGAAGTCACCAGCAATTATAATTGTTGGTAGTAGGTTGGTAGACGGCAACCACCCAGGGAGGTACTACCGTCCTGGCCAAGTGAGTGTAAATCAAAGCCTGTATTTGTTTTACATGATGGTAGGATTGCTGGTGTCTTTTTCTGTCTCAAACATGCAAGATTTCAGGTATGTCTTGCTACTTCTACTTACACTTAGGTCACACTTCACATGTACCCATTTAATGTATACACACTCATCTGAGTTTCTTTGATTTTATCTTAATAGTTCTTGTTTCTATTGCTTTTCTCATATCCATGGAGAAGTGGAATAAGAATCTTCCTCCGTAAAGGCGATATTTTAAAAATTATTTTTTATTAACACATCGGCCGCTTCCTACCCAAGCGCAGGGTGGCCCAACAAAGAAAACTTTCATCATCATTCACTCCATCACCGTCTTGCCAGAGGCATGCTTACACTACAGCTACAAAACTGCAATATTAACACCCTCCTTCAGAGTGTCGGAACTGTACTTCTCCCATCTCAGGAATCAAGTCCAAACTGCCGGCTTCCCTGAAACCCTTCATAAGTGTTACCTGCCTAATAATCTAACAGCACGTCAAGTCCTAAACCATTTGTCTCCATTCATCCTATCTAACACGCTCACGCATACTCAAAGTCCGCCCTCGCACACAAACCTCCTTTACCCTCCCTCCAACCTTTCCTAAGCCGACCCCTACCCCGCCTCTTACTACAGATTTATACACTCTGAAGTCATTCTATTTCGTTCCAGTCTCTCTACACGTCCATACCACCTCATCTCCTCAGCCCTCTGATAATAGTTTTGGTAATCCTGTACTTCTTCCTAATTTCCAGACCTCGAAATCTCTGCATTATATTCACACCACACATTGACCTCTGTGACATGACATCTCCACTGCCTCCAGCCTTTCTCCTCGCTGGGTAAACATTCATCACCTACAGCTCACACCCATAAGGGTTGTGAAGGTCAGCTGTTTGCCGCTGGGGATGGATGGGCAATATTTTTGTTGGGCGGGTTGGTTTTGACATGGACTCGTTTAGTATGGGCCAGTAGGCCTGTTGCAGTGTTCTTTCTTAGTGTTCTTAAGAGTGTCGAATAATTATACTCTCATACATTTCCCCTTTTTACTTCCTACGGACAAAGTTCTTTTGCCTCCACAGACCCGAAGTGCACCGTCTTTCCCTCACGCCCTATGATTCACTCATCCTTCATAGACCCATCTGCTGACATATCCACTCCTAAATATCTGAATACATTCATCTCCTCCATACTGGCCCCTCCAATCTGATATCCAATCTTTTTGTCACCACCTTTGTTATCCTCATCACCTTACTCTTCCTATACAGGACCCCCGGTTTTCGTACTGCCCAAACTCGAACAATTATGTAAGTATTTTTTGGGTCTAAAGGACTCAATCTAATTTACATTATTCTGCTGGAACAAATCTCGTTTGGTAACGACTTGAACAAAGATTCTGAACAAATTAATTACTTAAAACCGGGGTCCACTGTTTTCATCAATTTTCTTCTTTTACATACCCTTCCAAATTCATCCACCAACTTCTGCAACTTCTCTTCAGAACCCCCCAAAAAAGCACAGTGTCATCAGAAAAAGAAACTGTGACAACCCCACTTTGTATTTGTTTCCCTTTTTTTTTTTAACCCCCCCCCTCTTGCCAAGACCTTGCATTCACTTCTTCCCCCATCCAAAATATAAAACAACCATGGTGACATCACACATCCTTGTCTAAGGCCTATTTTTAAACGAAATAATCCCCCCCTTTTACACACTCAAACCCCGAACCTCACTATCCTCATAAAAACTCTTCCCCTTTTTTCAGTAACCTACCTCCTATTCCATACACCTGCAACATCTGCCACACCCCCCCCTTTTACCCAAACCCTATCCCCCCTTTTCCAAATCCAAAATCCAAAAAAACCCCCTTTTTTTCCCTTATCTAAATACTGTTCACCTATATGTTTAAAAAAACACTTCACCCCCTCCCTTTCCTAAACCCCCCTTTTTCATTGCTATCCTGCTCTCCGTCTTACTCTTAATTCTTTTAATAATAACTCCCATACACCTTTTTTAGGATACCCCAACAGACTTATTCCCCCTAATTTTTATTTTTTTTTCCCCCCCCCTTTAAACATTTAAAAATTTTGGCAGGGGAGAGGCGGGCAGTGGTAGGGGGGGTGGTAGAGGCAGGCAGTGGTAGAGGCAGGTGGTAGAAGCATGCAGTGGTAGAGACAGGCAGTGGTAGAGGCAGGCAGGGTGAATCTTAATGTAGAGTGAGAATAGTAAAAAAAAATTTAAAAAGAATAAATGAGAGAATGAGATTTTGAATTTTTTTTTTTGTAGACAAACCCAGACAAAAAAGGAAACTCACTCAGTGGCCAACTAAAAAAAAATCTCATTTTATGTTAATTTTTTTTTTATATGTTAAGGGGGCGTTTTTTTTACATAATTTTAAAAAAAAAATCATAAATGGTTTAAAAAAAATGTTATAAGTAAACGTTTTATATGCCTCAGAGTATTATTTTGTCATTATTATCATTAAAAAGTGCCTCAGAGTGATTATTTTTGTTATTATTATCATTTTTAATATGGCATCTTCAAGACTAAAAACCAAAACTTAGTGATTTTAATGTGCTTCGGGGCGCCAGCACGGGAAAAAATTTGGAGTTTAAAGAGAAATTAGTGACAAAGTGTAGCTTTAAAAAGTGTGGATTAAAGGGAAAAAAAAAGGGGAAAAAAAAGTAAACCCCCACATACCAATGACCCCTGGCTGTCTTCAAGCAGGCACGGGGCAGGCACCTAAAGTCAGTCCCCGACCAGCCGGGCTGTGGTTCGACTGGACTGCGGTGGCCAGCAGAAAAAACCCGGGGTTTACGGGCCCCGATTCACCAGGGCCTGGTCCGACCAGGCCGGGGGGGCATTGACCCCCCGGGAAACCCCCAGGTAAACAGCATAACCCCCGCCTATCTTCTGCAATATGTAAAGGGCATACACTGTTTATTTGTACATTTGGTTTTTTTATGAAAGAAGTGATCTAAGGGTTGCTTACAAACTCTGTTTTCTCTTATACTAACACGCCCAAAAGGGGGGAAAGAAGGGGGAAAATGTTTTCATAGCTGGAGAAGAATCCCCCCCCCCACCCGGCCCCCCCGCCACCACATTCGTAATGACATACATATTTTATTCATTCTTGAGTGTATATCAGGTTTTTTTTTTATTTACAGTAGACCCATTTTGCACGGTAGTTACGTTCCCCCAAAAAATCGTGTTTGGTAAAATCGTGTTAGATAATTAGAAGAACTTTTGGGGAAAAAAAGGGGGTTTGTTTTCCGGGGGAACCCCAAAAAAAAAAGTTTTTTTTGAAAAGTCTTTAAAAAAAAAAGTGCATTGTAATTGTAGTTTGTTGTCATGATATATTACTGTTTTAAAAATACAAATAATAGAAATAATAGTACAAAGGGGCCCCCCCGGGTTGTACCCCCCCCAAACTTGAACAAAAAAGGATTTTTTTAAGTGTATTTTTGGGGGGCTAAAAAAGGGCTAATCTTTTACATTATTCCTTATAGGGGAAAAAAAACATTTGGTAATGGCACTTGAACAGCATTCTGGAACGAAAAATTTTTAACACCGGGGTTTACGATTTCTTTTTCCCTTTGGGGGGGTGGGGGGATGATTTTGGGAAAGAGGGATATGATGTGTGGCCCCCCCGGGGGGGGGTGGTTGTTTTTGGGGGGGAAATGGAGGTAGAGGCTGGTACTAAAGTTGATGATTCAGAAGAAAAAATTTAAAGATCTCTGGGGGGTTTTTTCCTTGCAGCATTATACAGCTGGCGGGGGGACATCATCAGCTGGGCTAGACCCAGTTTTAAAAATTCTAGATTTGTTAT
>WNWK01040468.1:0-16953 GCA_009830355.1 Cherax destructor | reverse complement strand
AAACTCATTTTTTAAAATCAATTTTAAATTTTAAATAAATTTTTTATGAATTTTTAGGGGAAAAAAGCAAAATTTTATGATTTTCTTTGGGAAAGCTTACTCATAGTAATTTTATCTAAAATAGTTTTTCACAAAACCCTTGAAAATCCTTTTAAAACGTAAAAAAATGAATAAAATCAAGTTTTATAGCATTTTGAATTTTTAAAATTATTTACATTTTTTAAAAAAATCCATTAAAAATTATAAAAATCAATATTTTTAGAATATTTCAAATTATTTTCGAAAATACATGAAACATTAAAAGCTCAAAAAAATGGGGTAAAATCTATTTTATTGCATATTTCGACGTTTTAGAGCGGTTTGAGTGCTTATCTGGCAAAACTCATTTTTTAGATAAAATACTTTGATTTTCACACTTTTTAATTGAATTTCTACTGCAATTGAAATTTATGGGAAAAGTAAGCAAAATTTTATCATTTTCTTTTAGGAACCTTACTTGTAGGTATATTTTATCTAAAAAAATAGTTTTTCCGAAAATCCTTGAAAATGCTTTAAATCGTCAAAAAATGCAATAAAATCAAGTTTTATAGCATTATTGAATATTTAATAATTATTTACATATTTTTAAAAAATCCCATTAAAAATCTATAAAAATCAATATTTTTATAGAATATTTCATAATATTTTCGAAATATACATGAAACATTAAAAAGCTCAGAAAAATTTGCTAAAATCGTATTTTATTGCATATTTCGACGTTTTAGAGCGGTTTGAGTGCTTTTCTGGCAAAACTCATTTTTTAGCTAAAATACTTAGATTTTCACACTTTTAAATAGAATTTCTATTGCGATTGAAATATTTTGGAAAAGTAAGCAAAATTTTATGATTTTCTTTTAGGAAGCTTACTCATAGATATATTTTATCTAAAAAATATAGTTTTTCAGAAAATCCGTGAAAATGCCTTGAATCGTCAAAAAATGCAATAAAATATCGTTTTACAGCATTTTGAATATTTAATTATTATATACATATTTTTAAAAAATCCCATTAAAAATCTATAAAAATCAATATTTTTATAGAATATTTCATATTATTTTCGAAAAATACATGAAACATTAAAAAGCTCAGAAAAATGTGCTAAACTCGTATTTTATTGCATATTTCGACGTTTTAGACCGGTTTGAGTGCTTTTCTGGCAAAACTCATTTTTTAGTTAAAATACTTACATTTTCACACTTTTAAATAGAATTTCTACTGGAATTGAAATTTATGGGAAAAGTAAGCAAAATTTTATGATTTTCTTTTAGGAAGCTTACTCATAGGTATATTTTATCTTAAAAAATAGTTTTTCACAAAATCCTTGAAAATGCCTTAAATCGTTAAAAAATGCAATAAAATCAAGTTTTATAGCATTTTTGAATATTTATTAATTATTTACATATTTTTAAAAAAAACATTAAAAATCTATAAAAATCAATATTTTTATACAATATTTCATATTATTTTCGAAATATACATGAAACATTAAAAAGCTCAGAAAAATGTGCTAAAATCGTATTTTATTGCATATTTCGACGTTATAGAGCGGTTTGAGTGCTTTTCTGACAAAACTCATTTTTCAGCTAAAATACTTTGATTTTCACACTTTTAAATAGAATTTCTACTGCAATTGAAATTTATGGGAAAAGTAAGCTTACTCATAGGTGTATTTTATCTAAAAAAATAGTTTTTCACAAAATCCTTGAAAATGCCTTAAATCGTCAAAAAATGCAATACAATCAAGTTTTATAGCATTTTTGAATATTTATTAATTATTTACATATTTTTCAAAAATCCCATTAAAAATCTATAAAAATCAATATTTTAATAGAATATTTCAAATTATTCTCGAAATATACGTGAAACATTAAAAAGCTCAGAAAAATGTGGTAAAATCGTATTTTATTGCATATTTCGACGTTTTAGAGCGGTTTGAGTGCTTTTCTGACAAAACTCATTTACAGCTAAAATACTTAGATTTTCACACTTTTAAATAGAATTTCTACTGCAATTGAAATTTATGGGAAAAGTAAGCAAAATTTTATGATTTTCTTTTAGGAAGCTTAATCATGGGTATATTTTATCTAAAAAAATAGTTTTTCAGAAAATCCTTGAAAATGCCTTAAATCGTCAAAAAATGCAATAAAATCAAGTTTTATAGCATTATTGAATATTTAATAATTATTTACATATTTTTAAAAAATCCCATTAAAAAAATGTGCTAAAATCGTATTTTATTGCATATTTCGACGTTTTATAGCGGTTTGAGTGCTTTTCTGGCAAAAATCATTTTTTAGCTAAAATACTTAGATTTTCACACTTTTAAATAGAATTTCTACTGCAATTGAAATTTATGGGAAAAGTAAGCAAAATTTTATGATTTTCTTTTAGGAAGCTTACTCATAGGTATATTTTATCTAAAAAAATAGTTTTCACAAAATCCTTGAAAATGCCTTAAATCGTCAAAAATGCAATAAAATCAAGTTTTATAGCATTTTTAATATTTAATAATTATTTACATTTTTAAAAATTCATTAAAATTATAAAAATCAATATTAATTTAGAATATTTCATATTATTTTCGAAAAATACATGAAACATTAAAAAGCTCAGAAAAATGTGCTAAAATCGTATTTTATTGCATATTTCGACGTTTTAGAGCGGTTTGAGTGCTTTTCTGCAAAACTCATTTTTAGCTAAAATACTTAGATTTTCACACTTTTAAATGAATTTCTACTGAAATTGAAATTTATGGGAAAAGTAAGCAAAATTTTATGATTTTCTTTTAGGAAGCTTACTCATAGGTATATTTTATCTAAAAATAGTTTTCAAAAATCCTTGAAATGCCTTAAATCGTCAAAAATGCAATAAAATCAAGTTTTATAGCATTTTAATATTTATAATTATTTACATATTTTTAAAAATCCATTAAAAATCTATAAAAATCAATATTTTTAGAATATTTCATATTATTTTCGAAAAATACATGAAACATTAAAAAGCTCAGAAAAATGTGCTAAAATCGCATTTTAGGCATATTTCGACGTTTTAGAGCGGTTTGATGTTTTCTGCAAAACTCATTTTTAGTAAAATACTAATTTTCACACTTTTAAATGAATTTCTACTGATTGAAATTTATGGAAAAGTAAGCAAAATTTTATGATTTTCTTTTAGGAAGCTTACTCATAGTATATTTTATCTAAAAAAATAGTTTTTCAGAAAATCCTGAAAATGCCTTAATCGTCAAAAATGCAATAAAATCAAGTTTTATAGCATTTTGAATATTTATTAATTATTTACATATTTTTAAAAATCCCATTAAAAATCTATAAAAATCAATATTTTTATAGAATATTTCATATTATTTTCGAAAAATACATGAAACATTAAAAAGCTCAGAAAAATGTGCTAAAATCGTATTTATTGCATATTTCGACGTTTTAGACGGTTTGAGTGCTTTTCTGCAAAACTCATTTTTAGCTAAAATACTTAGATTTTCACACTTTTAAATAGAATTTCTACTGCAATTGAAATTTATGGGAAAAGTAAGCAAAATTTTATGATTTTCTTTTAGGAAGCTTACTCATAGGTATATTTTATCTAAAAAATAGTTTTTCAAAAATCCTTGAAAATGCCTTAATCGTCAAAAATGCAATAAAATCAAGTTTTATAGCATTTTGAATATTTATAATTATTTACATATTTTTAAAAATCCATTAAAAATCTATAAAAATCAATATTTTTATAGAATATTTCATATTATTTTCGAAAAATACATGAAACATTAAAAGCTCAGAAAAATGTGCTAAAATCGTATTTTATTGCATATTTCGACGTTTTAGACGGTTTGAGTGCTTTTCTGCAAAACTCATTTTTAGTAAAATACTTAATTTTCACACTTTTAAATAGAATTTCTACTGAATTGAAATTTATGGGAAAAGTAAGCAAAATTTTATGATTTTCTTTTAGGAAGCTTACTCATAGGTATATTTTATCTAAAAATAGTTTTTCACAAAATCCTTGAAAATGCCTTAAATCGTTAAAAAATGCAATAAAATCAAGTTTTATTGCATTTTTTAATATTTAATAATTATTTACATATTTTTAAAAAATCCTATTAAAAATCTATAAAAATCAATATTTTTAAAGAATATTTCATATTATTTTCGAAAAATACATGAAACATTAAAAAGCTCAGAAAAATGTGCTAAAATCTCATTTTATGGCATATTTCGACGTTTTAGACCGGTTTGAGTGCTTTTCTGGCAAAACTCATTTTTTAGTTAAAATACTTACATTTTCACACTTTTAAATAGAATTTCTACTGAAATTGAAATTTATGGGAAAAGTAAGCAAAATTTTATGATTTTCTTTTAGGAAGCTTACTCATAGGTATATTTTATCAAAAAAAAATAGTTTTTCAGAAAATCCTTGAAAATGCCTTAAATCGTCAAAAAATGCAATAAAATCAAGTTTTATTGCATTTTTTAATGTTTATTAATTATTTACATATTTTTAAAAATCCCATTAAAAATCTATAAAAATCAATATTTTTATAGAATATTTCATATTATTTTCGAAAAATATATGAAACATTAAAAAGCTCAGAAAAATGTGCTAAAATCGCATTTTAAGGCATATTTCGACGTTTTAGAGCGGTTTGATGCTTCTCTGACAAAACTTATTTTTTAGCTAAAATACTTACATTTTCACACTTTTAAATAGAATTTCTACTGCAATTGAAATTTATGGGAAAAGTAAGCAAAATTTTATGATTTGCTTTTAGGAAGCTTACTCATAGGTATATTTTATCTAAAAAAATAGTTTTTCACAAAATCCTTGAAAATGCCTTAAATCGTCAAAAATGCATAAAATCAAGTTTTATAGCATTTTTGAATTTATTAATTATTTACATATTTTTAAAAATCCCATTAAAAATCTATAAAAATCAATATTTTTATAGAATATTTCATATTATTTTCGAAAAATACATGAAACATTAAAAGCTCAGAAAATGTGCTAAAATCTATTTTATTGCATATTTCGACGTTTTAGAGCGGTTTGAGTGCTTTTCTGGCAAAACTCATTTTTAGCTAAAATACTTATATTTTCACACTTTTAAATAGAATTTCTACTGCAATTGAAATTTATGGAAAAGTAAGCAAAATTTTATGATTTCTTTAGGAAGCTTATCATAGGTATATTTTATCTAAAAAATAGTTTTCACAAAATCCTTGAAAATGCCTTAAATCGTCAAAAATCAATAAAATAAGTTTTATAGCATTTTGAATATTTAATAATTATTTACATTTTTAAAAATCCATTAAAATTTAAAATCAATATTATTTAGAATATTTCATATTATTTTCGAAAAATACATGAAACATTAAAACTCAGAAAAATGTGCTAATATCGTATTTTATGCATATTTCGACGTTTTAGAGCGGTTTGATGTTTTCTGGCAAAACTCATTTTTTAGATAAAATACTTACATTTTCACACTTTTAAATTGAATTTCTACTGAAATTGAAATTTATGGGAAAAGTAAGCAAAATTTTATGATTTTCTTTTAGGAAGCTTACTCATAGGTATATTTTATCTAAAAAAATAGTTTTCACAAAATCCTTGAAAATGCCTTAAATCGTCAAAAAATGCAATAAAATCAAGTTTTATAGCATTTTTTAATATTTATTAATTATTTACATATTTTTAAAAAATCCTATTAAAAATCTATAAAAATCATTATTTTTACAGAATATTTCATATTATTTTCGAAAAATACATGAAACATTAAAAAGCTCAGAAAAATGTGCTAAAATCGTATTTTATTGCATATTTCGACGTTTTAGAGCGGTTTGAGTGCTTTTTTTTGCAAAACTCATTTTTCAGCTAAAATACTTAGATTTTCACACTTTTAAATAGAATTTCTACTGGAATTGAAATTTATGGGAAAAGTAAGCAAAATTTTATGATTTTCTATTAGGAAGCTTACTCATATGTATATTTTATCTAAAAAAATAGTTTTTCACAAAATCCTTGAAAATGCCTTAAATCGTCAAAAAATGCAATAAAATCAAGTTTTATAGCATTTTTAATATTTATAAATTATTTACATATTTTTAAAAAATCCCATTAAAAATCTATAAAAATCAATATTTTTATAGAATATTTCATATTATTTTCGAAAAATACATGAAACATTAAAAGCTCAGAAAAATGTGCTAAAATCGCATTTTAAGGCATATTTCGACGTTTTAGAGCGGTTTGATGCTTTTCTGAAACATTTGCAAAACTCATTTCCTTTTATGACTCAAAAATACTTAGCATTTTCACGATTCTTTTAATAATATGGAATTTTATCAAATTAAATTTATGGAAATAGAAAGCAAATTTTAATGAATTATTTTAAAGCATTACTATAGTATATTTTATTAAAAATAGTTTCAAAAATCTTGAAAATCCTAAATGTTAAAAAATCAATAAAATTAAGTTTTATACATTTGAATAGTTAATAATTTTTTACATATTTTTAAAAATCCATTAAAAATCTTATAAAAATCAATATTCTTATAGAATATTTCATATTTTCGAAAATACATGAAACATTAAAAAGCTCAGAAAAATTGCTAAAATCGTATTTTATTGCATATTTCGACGTTTTAGAGCGGTTTGAGTGCTTTTCTGGCAAAACTCATTTTTAGCTAAAATACTTAGATTTCACACTTTTAAATAGAATTTCTACTGCAATTGAAATTTATGGGAAAAGTAAGCAAAATTTTATGATTTTCTTTTAGGAAGCTTACTCATAGGTATATTTTATCTAAAAAAATAGTTTTTCACAAAATCCTTGAAAATGCCTTAAATCGTCAAAAAATGCAATAAAATCAAGTTTTATAGCATTTTTGAATATTTAATAATTATTTACATTTTTTAAAAATCCATTAAAAATTTATAAAAATCAATATTAATTTAGAATATTTCATATTATTTTCGAAAAATACATGAAACATTAAAAATCTCAGAAAAATGTGCTAATATCGTATTTTATTGCATATTTCGACGTTTTAGAGCGGTTTGAGTGTTTTTCTGGCAAAACTCATTTTTTAGATAAAATACTTACATTTTCACACTTTTAAATTGAATTTCTACTGAAATTGAAATTTATGGGAAAAGTAAGCAAAATTTTATGATTTTCTTTTAGGAAGCTTACTCATAGGTATATTTTATCTAAAAAAAATAGTTTTTCAGAAAATCCTTGAAATGCCTTAAATCGTCAAAAAATGCAATAAAATCAAGTTTTATTGCATTTTTTAATATTTATTAATTATTTACATATTTTTAAAAAATCCTATTAAAAATCTATAAAAATCATTATTTTTACAGAATATTTCATATTATTTTCGAAAAATACATGAAACATTAAAAAGCTCAGAAAAATGTGCTAAAATCGTATTTTATTGCATATTTCGACGTTTTAGAGCGGTTTGAGTGCTTTTTTGCAAAACTCATTTTTCAGCTAAAATACTTAGATTTTCACACTTTTAAATAGAATTTCTACTGGAATTGAAATTTATGGGAAAAGTAAGCAAAATTTTATGATTTTCTATTAGGAAGCTTACTCATATGTATATTTTATCTAAAAAAATAGTTTTTCAGAAAATCCTTGAAAATGCCTTAAATCGTCAAAAAATGCAATAAAATCAAGTTTTATTGCATTTTTTAATATTTATTAATTATTTACATATTTTTAAAAAATCCCATTAAAAATCTATAAAAATCAATATTTTTATAGAATATTTCATATTATTTTCGAAAAATATATGAAACATTAAAAAGCTCAGAAAAATGTGCTAAAATCGCATTTTATGGCATATTTCGACGTTTTAGAGCGGTTTGATGCTTTTCTGACAAAACTCATTTTTTAGCTAAAATACTTAGATTTTCACACTTTTAAATAGAATTTCTACTGCAATTGAAATTTATGGGAAAAGTAAGCAAAATTTTATGATTTCCTTTTAGGAAGCTTACTCATAGGTATATTTTATCTAAAAATAGTTTTCACAAAATCCTGAAAATGCCTTAAATCGTCAAAATGCAATAAAATCAAGTTTTATAGCATTTTGAATATTTATAATTATTTACATTTTTAAAAATTCCATAAAATTATAAAAATCAATATTATTTAGAATATTTCAATTATTTTCGAAAAATACTGAAACATTAAAAACTCAGAAAAATGTGCTAAATCGTATTTTATTGCATATTTCGACGTTTTAGAGCGGTTTGAGTTTTTCTGCAAAACTCATTTTTAGATAAATACTTACATTTCACACTTTTAATTGAATTTCTACTGAAATTGAAATTTATGGGAAAAGTAAGCAAAATTTTATGATTTTCTTTAGGAAGCATACTTATAGGTATATTTTATCTAAAAAGTTTTTCAAAAATCCGTGAAAATGCCTTGAATCGTCAAAAACGCAATAAAATAACGTTTTATAAATTTTGAATATTTAAATTATTTACATATTTTTAAAAATCCCATTAAAAATCTATAAAAATCAATATTTTTATAGAATATTTCATATTATTTTCGAAAAATACATGAAACATTAAAGCTCAGAAAACTGTGCTAAAATCGATTTAAGGCATATTTCGACGTTTTAGAGGGTTTGATGCTTTCTGGCAAAACTTATTTTTAGCTAAAATACTTACATTTTCACACTTTTAAATAAATTTCTACTGCAATTGAAATTTATGGGAAAAGTAAGCAAAATTTTATGATTTTCTTTTAGGAAGCTTAATCATGGGTATATTTTATCTAAAAAAATAGTTTTCACAAAATCCTTGAAAATGCCTTAAATCGTCAAAAAATGCAATAAAATCAAGTTTTATAGCATTTTGAATATATATTATTTATTTACATATTTTTAAAAATCCAATTAAAAATCTATAAAAATCAATATTTTTAGAGAAAATCATAAAATTTTGCTTACTTTTCCCATAAATTTCAATTGCAGTAGAAATTCTATTTAAAAGTGTGAAAATCTAAGTATTTTAGCTAAAAAATAAGTTTTACCAGAAAAGCTTCAAACCGCTCTAAAACGTCGAAATATGCCTTAAAATGCCTTAAAATTTTCGAAATATACATGAAACATTAAAAAGCTCAGAAAAATTTGCTAAAATCGTATTTTATTGCATATTTCGACGTTTTAGAACGGTTTGAGTGCTTTTCTGGCAAAACTCATTTTTCAGCTAAAATACTTAGATCTTCACACTTTTAAATAGAATTTCTACTGCAATTGAAATTTATGGGAAAAGTAAGCAAAATTTTATGATTTTCTTTAGAAGCTTACTCATAGGTATATTTTATCTAAAAAAATAGTTTTTCAGAAAATCCTTGAAAATGCCTTGAATCGTCAAAAAATGCAATAAAATAACGTTTTATAGCATTTTTGAATATTTGTAAATTATTTACATATTTTTAAAAAATCCCATTAAAAATTTATAAAAATCATTATTAATTTAGAATATTTCATATTATTTTCGAAAAATACATGAAACATTAAAAATCTCAGAAAAATGTGCTAAAATCGTATTTTATTGCATATTTTGACGTTTTAGAGCGGTTTGAGTGTTTTTCTGGCAAAACTCATTTTTTAGCTAAAATACTTACATTTTCACACTTTTAAATTGAATTTCTACTGAAATTTACATATTTTTAAAAAATCCCATTAAAAATCTATAAAAATCAATATTTTTATAGAATATTTCATATTTTCGAAAAATACATGAAACATTAAAAGCTCAGAAAAATGTGCTAAAATCGCATTTTAAGGCATATTTCGACGTTTTAGAGCGGTTTGAAGCTTTTCTGGTAAAACTTATTTTTTAGCTAAAATACTTAGATTTTCACACTTTTAAATAGAATTTCTACTGCAATTGAAATTTATGGGAAAAGTAAGCAAAATTTTATGATTTTCTTTTAGGAAGCTTACTCATAGGTATATTTTATCTAAAAAAATAGTTTTTCACAAAATCCTTGAAAATGCCTTAAATCGTCAAAAAATGCAATAAAATAAAGTTTTATAGCATTTTTGAATATTTAATAATTATTTACATATTTTTAAAAAATCCCATTAAAAATCTATAAAAATCAATATTTTTATAGAATATTTCATATTATTTTCGAAATATACATGAAACATTAAAAAGCTCAGGTAAATTTGCTAAAATCGTATTTTATTGCATATTTCGACGTTTTAGAGCAGTTTGAGTGCTTTTCTGGCAAAACTCATTTTTTAGCTAAAATACTTAGATTTTCACACTTTTAAATAGAATTTCTATTGCGATTGAAATTTATTGGAAAAGTAAGCAAAATTTTATGATTTTCTTTTAGGAAGCTTACTCATAGATATATTTTATCTAAAAAAAATAGTTTTTCAGAAAATCCGTGAAAATGCCTTGAATCGTCAAAAAATGCAATAAAATATCGTTTTACAGCATTTTTGAATATTTATTAATTATTTACATATTTTTAAAAAATCCCATTAAAAATCTATAAAAATCAATATTTTTATAGAATATTTCATATTATTTTCGAAAAATACATGAAACATTAAAAGCTAGAAAATTGCAAAATCGATTTTATGCATATTTCGACGTTTTTAAGCGGTTTGATGCTTTCTGACAAAACTCATTTTTAGCTAAAATACTTAGATTTTCACACTTTTAAATAGAATTTCTATGCATTGAAATTTATTGAAAAAGTAAGCAAAATTTTATGATTTTCTTTAGGAAGCTTACTCATAGGTATATTTTATCTAAAAATAGTTTTCAAAAATCGTAAATGTCTTAAATGTCAAAATGCAATAAAATCAAGTTTTATAGATTTTGAATATTTATAATTATTTACATATTTTTAAAAATCCATTAAAAATCTATAAAAATCAATATTTTATAGAATATTTCATATTTTCGAAAAATACATGAAACATTAAAAAGCTCAGAAAATGTGCTAAAATCGCATTTTAAGCATATTTCGACGTTTTAGAGCGGTTTGATGCTTTTCTGGTAAAACTTATTTTTAGCTAAAATACTTAGATTTTCACACTTTTAAATAGAATTTCTACTGCAATTGAAATTTATGGAAAAGTAAGCAAAATTTATGATTTTCTTTAGGAAGCTTACTCATAGGTATATTTTATCTAAAAAATAGTTTTTCAGAAAATCCTTGAAAATGCCTTAAATCGTCAAAAATGCAATAAAATCAAGTTTTATAGCATTTTTGAATATTTATTAATTATTTACATATTTTTAAAAAATCCATTAAAAATCTATAAAATCATATTTTTATAGAATATTTCATATTATTTTCGAAAAATACATGAAACATTAAAAAGCTCAGAAAATGTGCAAAATCGCATTTTATGGCATATTTCGACGTTTTAGAGCGGTTTATGTTTTGATGAAAACTCATTTTTAGCAAAATACTAATTTTCACACTTTTAAATAGAATTTCTATGCAATTGAAATTTATGGGAAAAGTAAGCAAAATTTTATGATTTCTTTTAGAAGTTACTCATAGGTATATTTTATCTAAAAAATAGTTTTCAGAAAATCCGTGAAAATGCCTTGAATCGTCAAAATGCAATAAAATACGTTTTATAGCATTTTTGAATATTTATTAATTATTTACATATTTTTAAAAATCCATTAAAATCTATAAAAATCAATATTTTTATAGAATATTTCATATTATTTTCGAAAATACATGAAACATTAAAAGCTCAGAAAAATGTGCTAAAATCGTATTTTATTGCATATTTCGACGTTTTAGAGCGGTTTGAGTGCTTTTCTGGCAAAACTCATTTTTAGCTAAAATACTTACATTTTCACATCTTTTAAATAGAATTTTACTGCAATTGAAATTTATGGGAAAAGTAAGCAAAATTTTATATTTTCTTTAGAAGCTTTACTTCATAGGTATATTTTATCAAAAAAATAGTTTTTCACAAAATCCTTGAAAATGCCTTAAATCGTCAAAAATGCAATAAAATCAAGTTTTATAGCATTTTGAATATTTATTAATTATTTATATTTTAAAAATCCCATTAAAATCTATAAAATCAATATTTTATAGAATATTTCATATTATTTTCGAAAAATACATAAACATTAAAAAGCTCAGAAAATGTTCTAAAATCGTATTTTATGCATATTTCGACGTTTTAGAAGGTTTGAGTGCTTTTCTGGCAAAACTCATTTTTGCTAAAATACTTACATTTTCACACTTTTAAATAGAATTTAACTGCAATTGAAATTATGGGAAAATAAGCAAAATTTTATGATTTTCTTTTAGGAAGCTTACTCATAGGTATATTTTATCTAAAAATAGTTTTCAGGAAATCCTTGAAAATTCCTTAAATCGTCAAAAATGCAATAAAATCAAGTTTTATAGCATTTTTGAATATTATTAATTATTTACATATTTTTAAAAATCCCATTAAAAATCTATAAAAATCAATATTTTAGAATATTTCATATTATTTTCGAAAATACATGAAACATTAAAAAGCTCAGAAAAATGTGCTAAAATCGTATTTATTGCATATTTCGACGTTTTAGAGCGGTTTGAGTGTTTTCTGGCAAAACTCATTTTTAGCTAAAATACTTAATTTTCACACTTTTAAATTAATTTCTACTGCAATTGAAATTTATGGAAAAGTAAGCAAAATTTTATGATTTTCTTTTAGGAAGCTTACTATAGGTATATTTTATCAAAAAAATAGTTTTCAGAAAATCCTTGAAAATGCCTTAATCGTCAAAAATGCAATAAAATAAGTTTTATAGCATTTTTGAATATTTATTAATTATTTACATATTTTTAAAAATCCCATTAAAATCTATAAAAATCAATATTTTTATAGAATATTTCATATTATTTTTTCGAAAAATATGAAACATTAAAAACTCAGAAAAATTGCTAAAATCGATTTTATGCATATTTCGACGTTTTAACGGTTTGATGCTTTTCTGCAAAACTCATTTTACTTAGATTTTCACACTTTAAATAGAATTTCTACTGCATGATGCTTTTCTGGCAAAACTATTTTTAGCTAAAATACTTACATTTTCACACTTTTAAATAGAATTTCTACTGCAATTGAAATTTATGGAAAATAAGCAAAATTTTATGATTTTCTTTTAGGAAGCTTACTCATAGGTATATTTATCTAAAAAATAGTTTTTCACAAAATCTGAAAATGCCTTAAATCGTCAAAAAATGCATAAAATCAAGTTTTATAGCATTTTTGAATATTTATTAATTATTTACATATTTTTAAAAATCCCATTAAAAATCTATAAAAATCAATATTTTTATAGAATATTTCATATTATTTTCGAAAAATACATGAAACATTAAAAGCTCAGAAAAATGTGCTAAAATCGTATTTTATGCATATTTCGACGTTTTAGACGGTTTGAGCTTTTCTGGCAAAACTCATTTTTAGCTAAAATACTTAATTTTCACACTTTTAAATAGAATTTCTACTGCAATTGAAATTTATGGGAAAAGTAAGCAAAATTTTATGATTTTCTTTTGGAAGCTTACTCATAGGTATATTTTATCTAAAAAATAGTTTTCACAAAATCCTTGAAAATGCCTTAAATCGTCAAAAATGCAATAAAATCAAGTTTTATAGCATTTTGAATATTTATTAATTATTTACATATTTTAAAAAATCCATTAAAAATCTTAAAAATCAATATTTTTATAGAATATTTAATATTATTTTCGAAAAATACATGAAACATTAAAAAGCTCAGAAAAATGTGCTAAATCGTATTTTATTGCATATTTCGACGTTTTAGAGCGGTTTGAGTGCTTTTCTGGCAAAACTCATTTTTTTAGCTAAAATACTTACATTTTCACACTTTTAAATAGAATTTCTACTGCAATTGAAATTTATGGAAAAGTAAGCAAAATTTTATGATTTTCTTTAGGAAGCTTACTCATAGGTATATTTTATCTAAAAAATAGTTTTTCACAAAATCCTTGAAAATTCCTTAAATCGTCAAAAAATGCAATAAAATCAAGTTTTATAGCATTTTTGAATATTTAATAATTATTTACATTTTTTTAAAAAAATCCATTAAAAATTTTTAAAAATCAATATTAATTTAGAATATTTCATATTATTTTCGAAAATACATGAAACATTAAAAACTCAGAAAAATGTGCTAATATCGTATTTTATGGCATATTTCGACGTTTTAGAGCGGTTTGAGTGCTTTTCTGGCAAAACTCATTTTTAGTAAAATACTTAGATTTTCACACTTTTAAATGAATTTCTACTGCAATTGAAATTTATGGGAAAAGTAAGCAAAATTTTATGATTTTCTTTTAGGAAGCTTACTCATAGGTATATTTTATCTAAAAAATAGTTTTCAAAAATCCTTGAAAATGCTTAAATCGTCAAAAATCAATAAAATCAAGTTTTATAGCATTTTGAATATTTATTAATTATTTACATATTTTTAAAAAATCCATTAAAAATCTATAAAAATCAATATTTTTATAGAATATTTCATATTATTTTCGAAAATACATGAAACATTAAAAGCTCAGAAAAATGTGCTAAAATCATTTTATGCATATTTCGACGTTTTAGAGCGGTTTGAGTGCTTTTCTGGCAAAACTCATTTTTAGCTAAAATACTTAGATTTTCACACTTTTAAATAGAATTTCTATGCGATTGAAATTTATGTGGAAAAGTAAGCAAAATTTTATGATTTTCTTTTAGGAAGCTTACTCATAGGTATATTTTATCTAAAAAATAGTTTTTCAGAAAATCCTGAAAATGCCTTAAATCGTCAAAAAATGCAATAAAATAAGTTTTAAGCATTTTTGAATATTTATTAATTATTTACATATTTTTAAAAAATCTATTAAAAATCTATAAAAATCAATATTTTTATAGAATATTTCATATTATTTTCGAAAAATACATGAAACATTAAAAAGCTCAGAAAAATGTGCTAAAATCGTATTTTATTGCATATTTCGACGTTTTAGACGGTTTGAGTGCTTTTCTGCAAAACTCATTTTCAGCTAAAATACTTAGATTTTCACACTTTTAAATAAATTTCTACTGGAATTGAAATTTATGGGAAAAGTAAGCAAAATTTTATGATTTTCTTTAGGAAGCTTACTCATAGGTATATTTTATCTAAAAATAGTTTTCAAAATCCTTGAAAATGCCTTAAATCGTCAAAAATGCAATAAAATCAAGTTTTATAGCATTTTTGAATGTTTATTAATTATTTACATATTTTTAAAAAATCCATTAAAAATTATAAAAATCAATATTAATTAGAATATTTCATATTATTTTCGAAAAATACATGAAACATTAAAAAGCTCAGAAAATGTGCTAATATCGATTTTATGCATATTTCGACGTTTTAGAGCGGTTTGAGTGTTTTCTGGCAAAACTCATTTAGTAAAATACTTAATTTTCACACTTTTAAATGAATTTCTACTGAATTGAAATTTATGGGAAAAGTAAGCAAAATTTTATGATTTTCTTTTAGGAAGCTTACTCATAGGTATATTTTATCTAAAAATAGTTTTCAAAAATCCTGAAAATGCTTAAATCGTCAAAAATGCAATAAAATCAAGTTTTATAGCATTTTGAATATTTATTAATTATTTACATATTTTTAAAAAATCATTAAAATCTAAAATCAATTTTTAAATATTTCATATTTCGAAAAATAATGAAACATAAAGCTAGAAAAATGTTAATCGATTTTATGGCATATTTCGACGTTTTAGAGTGGTTTGATGCTTTTCTGCAAACTCATTTTTAGCTAAAATACTTATTTTCACACTTTTAAATAGAATTTCTACGCAATTGAAATTTATGGGAAAAGTAAGCAAAATTTTATATTTTCTTTTAGGAACCTTACTATAGGTATATTTTATCTAAAAATAGTTTTCGAAAATCCTTGAAAATGCTTAAATCGTCAAAAAATGCAATAAAATCAAGTTTTATAGCATTATTGAATATTTATTAATTATTTACATATTTTTAAAAATCCATTAAAAATCTATAAAAATCAATATTTTTATAGAATATTTCATAATATTTTCGAAAATACATGAAACATTAAAAAGCTCAGAAAATTGCTAAAATCGTATTTTATTGCATATTTCGACGTTTTAGAGCGGTTTGAGTGCTTTTCTGGCAAAACTCATTTTTAGCTAAAATCTTAGATTTTCACACTTTTAAATAGAATTTCTATTGGATTGAAATTTTGGAAATTTAAAATAAAATCTAAATCTATTTATAAATATTTCATATTTTTCAAAATTAAACTACAATAATTAACTTTTTAAATTATAATATTAATTTTAAAATTTAAAATCTATTTATAATTTTTAAATTTAATTTTAAAATAAATTTAAAAGTAGAAAATTTTAATCTTTTTATAATTTGCGTTAGGTTTAGATTTGAAAAATTTTAACTAAAATATTAATTTTAACTTATAAATAGATTTTCATTTTGAAATTTTTTAAATAATAATTTAATTTTTTAGAATTTATAAGGTATATTTTATAAAAATATTTTCAAAAATCAATCTAAAAGTAAAAATTTAGTATTATATTTTATTGACTTAATCAAAATAATCATTAATATTTCATTTTAACTTTATTTTCTGCAAAATTAATAAATCTAATTTTAATTTTTTAATAGAATTATCATTAATTTTGAAAAAAGTTTATATTCCTTTAGAATATATAGTAATTTATAAAAAAGTTTTTACAATTAATTTAATAAATATAAAATAATTTAATATTATTTATAATTATTTAATTTTAAATTAAAAATAAAATATAAATTTATATTT
>WNWK01040467.1:0-16953 GCA_009830355.1 Cherax destructor | reverse complement strand
TTATTTTTAACCAAACCCATACAAAAAAAAAAAAAAAAAATTTTTTTTTTGCAAGATGAACCGAACACCTTATTTCACTTTTAAAAGATATCCAGGAACTGGCAAGTACCCAATCAGTGCTTTTATTTATATCATTGCACATTATTTAAACCACATACACACTTGCTGAGCTATACTGATTTCTGGTGAAAAACTTTTTTTTAACCATCTTCAGACAATGCTTGCTGATGATCACATGGGATACATTATAAATAAAAATTTCCCCAGCTTTAAAGTTTGAATAATAAATTATTTTTTTCATTAATTTTTTTGTACCCCCTTTCCCAATTTTAAAAAAAAAGGGTTGTATCAAATAGCGGGGAAAGGAAATACAGGGGAAACCCCTTTTTTAAAAAGGCCCCCCAGCATTTTTTTTGGGATACGACTGTTGCTCGCGTTTTTTTGCTCCTTGATTCACCCAAAAATTACCAGTTCCCCTCAAGGGATGTTCCTTTCTGGTGAGGGACTCTGATCTAGGGAATTATATCTGCTCCAGTTCCCTAAATTAACCCTAAACCCTTCCATCCCCTCCCCCACAGGTGCTGTATAACCTAGTGGTTTAGATTTCCCCCTTTATAATAATAAAATATAAATAATTATAATACTATAATAATTATAATACTATAATAAGTGAGCCCACAAACACTCCATTTTCTCTTATAACAACACCTCAAAAGGGGGAAGCAGGGGAAGATGTTTTCAGGGGGGAGCCAGAATGGCCGCCACCATATGTTACATAATAAATATTTTATTCATTTGAGTATATATGGTTTCATGTTATTTATATTGTTTATTATGCCATATTAGATGAATTGTATAGATAAAAAGCTTAGAGTTGATAGAAAAAATATTAAATATTTTGTCCTGCCCCCTGAAAGCAGGAATTCTGTTTGGAACGGATTAATGGCATTTCAATTAATTTAAATGAGGAAAATTGACTGGCATACGAAAACAGATCAGGTTAAAGGAGGTTTTCGGGAAAGGGTTAAACCGTAAGCAGAGGTTCCACTGTACTATGTATTGTTAGCTGATGCAGATGACTACTTTCCAAAACTGCATTAGCCTCAAAAATATCTCCCCCTGCTTTTTTAATGATTTTTATGATCTATTTAATGTACTTTAAATTACGTAAATCATGGTCTGCATCTGAGCAGTTGATAACTTAACCTAGGTTTTTGTACTGAATCACCCTTTCACTGCACATTACAGAAATATATTCTGGTTTTTAAAACAATTGTTATTACTAAAGTTACAGTTTCTCCCACTATTTGTCAAACAAACATACCCCCACACATGCATAAAATGAACTTACAGAATATATGAATGCATTGAATAAAAAAAGGTGAGAAAAAAATAATAAAAAAAATTTGTGTATTGGGGTGAGTTTTAAGTGTTTAACCCAAATATTTGGGTGGAAACGCCCTCAGCCTAAGAAATTTGGGGTTTAAAGAGATTAGACTGTAGTAAACTTTTATTGAATTTAATCATTTTTTTTTTTTTTTTTTTGTGACTAACAAAAGCATTTCATGTGCCCCCCCATTTCCCCCCCAAAAACCCCTAATTTCACATATGTAATCACCTATTTGTATTTACCTATTTGAGTTTGCCCCCTTTTCCCTAAGACACTTATCTCTTGGTCCTGTCACCTACCAAATTACATGATTGAGCACTATATACATTTTTGCTTTTTTTAAAAATTTTGACATTTAAAGATTGCTTTCATGTGTCATTGGTCAATTCTTTCCCTTTTTGTTTGCCACTTACACTGCTCATATGAAATTTAAAAGACAATACCTCATGTAATGGACTAATGGGGGAAGGGGGTTTTCTTTAAAAAAAGATCTGTTGACTAAAGTCCCCAGTTCAGCAGACTAGCCCCCTGCATCATTGGCATTACTGGACATAGAATGAACCATAATACAGTACAGTATATACATACAGGGAAATAAGATTTAAAAAGTACAGTATAGTACAGTAATTTTTCTTGCCTCTTCTGGTGGATAGATGAGCTTGAACTACAAAATTGTTTTTGTATAATTCTTTAACTTTATTTATCGGAGGGAAAGCTTTAGAAGCAACATTACTTGGTAGGGGAGATGTAGATAGTAGAGTAGAATAGGTGGTTTAGTAGATGAATGGTTCAGTAGCAGAATGTTCAATAGAAGTGGATGGGGGAGTTGTAGATGGTGGAGGCCTACACCGTATTTTTCAAAACAAATTAGACCCCACCTCCTTATTAGTTAAAGTTTCTGCTGAACATTCAGATTCTCACATTTCTTCTTTGCCCTATCACTTGCTTCTTGAGGCTATTGTTAATAAAATAGATGAAATGTTAATAAGGGGGAAAAAAAAAGGAAACCTAGGGAAAATTGGAGACCATTAATGATAGATGTTGGGGCAAGACAAAAACAGTCCACTGCATGGGTGACACTACCAGACCTCATACAAAAAAATGCTTGATACAGCAAGACAGACCCTCCACATCGATGACTTTTAAAACAGCGGACCGCAGACACCCAGTCAAATTTTTTTTTGTTTTAGCTGAATCCTGTTGCATGGGGATCTGTTCCTGGTTATATACTACTGTCCATCATTGTAAAATTGGGGGAAAACAGAAAAGTCAGGTTCAGAAATAGTAGCACCAGACTATAGATGGATTTAACAGAAAAAAGACCAAAAACAACTGCACCAGTCAGACCGGGAGCTGGAACTGCTTTCTGAGGCACAGCACAGCAAGTAATGCATGTATATTTACAGGACCCCAAGTGCTGGTGCCCACCCCACAAACTTTTTGATACATGCAGTTTCTCTTCCTGGTCCCTTCCACAAACTCTGATAGATAATTCTTTCATGTCTTTTTCTTCCTCATCTGCATCTTTTTTGTCTTCACCCCCATTCCTTTGCCCTTTATCTTTGAAATTAGACAGGCACCATAGATATTTTTTTTTTGGGGGTTTACCAGCCAGTGGCTTTATTAGTACAGTAAAGGGCAAAAAAGATTGTAGAAAGATGTAAACAGTCCCCCAGCCTTGCAGAATTATATATAGGACTGTAGAGGATGAGGTAAACCCTCAGCCTAGGAGCAAGTGTTGAGCACAGTAGTCTTAATAAATTGAAGCAGACAGGAAGATGGATACTTTTATACTGAGCAGACTGGGTGCAGCAGTTGAAGGCTTTGTCACTAGTAGGGGGGACCCACCAAAATAGATACATACCCAGATGTTGAATTTAAGAGTAATTCATCAACTTTTCAGTACTGAAACCATTAATATAGTACGTATTACATTTAATCTCTTCCCCCTTGCCCCATGCAGACAAGTGCATGTGTCTGTATATTCAACTTTGGAGTTAGAAAACATTTTTTTCCTAGAACTTATGATACTTTTAGAGACTATCTTAGCTCCTGATCTAGTGATTTTTCTTACAGTATTGCGGGAAAATTGTAAGTGCTATATATTTAATAAGAAACAGTAGGGAATAATGTCACAAAGTTGTCATTTTGAACAAATAAAAAAGTTGTACTTTCTTGAAAACAATTAACAGTGTGTTTAGTGCATGATGTCATTGTGGTTTTTCCATTATTATCTTGTTTTTTTTTTTGTAGGTTGTGAAATTCCTAAAAATGTTTTAAAGATTTTTTAAACCAGTCATTTATTTGTTTTACGCTATACACAATGTTAACTTAAATTGTTTATTATTGTACTCACCATAAAACTGCAGCTTTTCAAATTGGTTCTATTACATTACATTACTAGTCACATTAACCTTTTTACTGTCATGGTTTAATTTTTTTATGACCAAAATGTGAAATTTTATTGAAACTTGTGGAATTATGAAGCCGAGTTAGTGGTCTAAGTGCAATTTCAGATCAATTATTTTGCCCACTTTGGGGCCTATTTTTGGTCAATTACATGGCTCAAACCAATCTAATTTTTAGCTATTTCATAGCATGCTTCTTTCATTTTATTAATTGAGTGCAAGAAGCTGCCCATTCAACTATCAGAATTTTCCTTTTAAAAACATAGAAGTCGGTAATTTATAAATTTTTACAAAATTCAGCAAATTTTATTTTAAAAAACAGATTCTAAGATAAACACTGTAGGGATTCCAGCTACAAAGCAACTTTCTCTTCATTAGTCATGTCCCCCGGCCTCTCCTACATAACATTTACCCTCCATTTTTAATCCCTGGTTTTGGGCCCTCTTCAATAATTGAAGAGACCAGAAAAACCCAAACTGGGGGGGAGAGGTAGCAGGGGCCCCCCCCCTTTCCCCCGGAAAATTTCCAAAATTGAATACTTCTGCCACTTTGAGGACTATTCCAGCCACTGCTTGTGGGAAAACCAACCAAAAACATTTCTTTTCACTAATATGTCTTCCATTCTATTAAAACCACCATACACATGTCTCAGTTGCTATCTTAAACACAAGGTCAAAAAAAGTGGTGGCATCAGCACTGCATGGGGCCAGATTTTTTTTTTTTTTTACTGTGCACACTTGCTACAGACCCATTCTCTCATGACTGAGCTAAATTTACCGACCACTGCATAATTGAGGCCCGTGATTGGTGTAAAACATGAGAGACAGTGAAAAGGTTAATAGATCAAAAATTATGTGGACAAGTGACTGTTGCTGTGTTTATGTAGGCAGCTAAATTTACTGACCTGTTTAACCTGACTTTGAAGTTTGTTTTACACTTAAACTTTCATAAAAAATACCACAAAAAAGAGAGTACTTATTTTGATATGATATTTTGAATAAATGAAAGGTTAAAAAGCACTAAAAAAAGAAAATAGCTTTTATTCTGAATTTTTTAACCTTTCAATTCATAATTTCAAGAATCCATTACATGGATTACACCAACTTATTTGCAACCTTTAATTTTTTTATAATAATAAATTATAAATATTTTTTTGTATACAGCAACTAAAATATTGAACCGCAGTATGTCATACTGGCGGGGAATTTTTTTTTTTGCAGTATGTCTGCTAATGTTATTTTTCTTTCTCTTTTTAAGATTAAAATCATTTTTCACATCTTTTGTAAATTTTTTTGTATTTTTGAAAATACCCGATACTGTTTTTTAATTATGACAAAAATTTCATCGAATTGTGGATTTAAGTTTTGCTGACATTTACAGATAAATTTAGAGGATATCAAAGAGACTCATTAAAAATGTGCAAGGTAAGAACCAGGTATTAGAAAAGAGCCATAGGGTACTTATTACACAGGGATATTATTGGGAAAAACTGCTCATAAAATTTAAAGGAAGCATTTTGAGTCACCTTTTATAGACAATTATCTTTCATGATTGAATTTTCCATTCATGTCAAATTAGTGCCTTTTAACAGATTTGTTCACAGAATAAATTAAGGGATTATAGCAAATGTATATATAATAATCTGTGCTGTCTATATAGAGTATTGTAAAATAGATATCTGGCATTTATACTATGGCACTACAAGAAGAGAATCTTTTTTCCGAACACAGTTTTTTGTTGATCTGAATTTGTGAAAGTTCATAGAGTAAATATCTCTTATTGTTTATTTAAAAAATTTTTTTTATAATAGGTGCATTATAGCATTATTTCCTAGTAATTAATTTTTTACAAAAATTTTCTGCCTTGTAATAATAAAGAAAAATTTTTTTTCTATAGTGGGGAATACGGGGTGGATATTAAGCATGTGTAACAGATCAGTGGAATGACTGGGGTTTTTCCATATGGCCTGAGATTATCAACTTGTTGCCGAGTAACCCGCACAAGAGTTGACCTAGGCAAGGTTAGTTCCAACCACAGGTTCAAATTTCATTTACTCCACGAATGGTTTTATTGTCATTACTAATTTATTGCACGGGAACAGAATATCAACTTATCTAAAAGGGGCCCTTTATTCAGTCATCTTATATCAGATCCTCTTAGTCATAAATTATTATACACGATGATATTAAGTGATAAAATGAGTTATACATGGCTCATCATCATTAATATTTTCATTTTTTTTTAAAAACAATTACCACTGCATGATTTTATATGAAACCCATGGCAAGGAGCTACACTGTTGTGCATTGATAGGGGGAAACCCCCTTTTTAAAGGGACAGCACTTAAATTGATGCTGAAGCAGCATATAATGTGGGTTTTTTACAAAAAATTTTTTAAATTTAAGGAAACAAGTCAGTATTAGGACTTTACAGAGCAGTTTCATATTGTTAAATGTACATAGCTGTTCGTTTTTATACACAAAATAAATATCAAATGATTATAAATATTGTATGTCAATGTCCTCTACAACTGTGAAGTGTTTCATTGTTGGTTGTTTGCAAATGTGTTGGGTATGCCTACATATAATTTCAACAGATTATTTTCCTTGTATATTTTATTTCACGTTTTTGACATCACTGATTTCCCTTCTGAAATATTTGAGAAGGAACTCAGTGATGATCTGTGAACCTTCAAATGGTTTATGAAATATAATTATTGACTGCTCAATATTTTACAGATCTTTTTTTAAAGTCACACTGCAGAGGCTTCAGTATTTCATTATCTTTCCATAGGGATTTGTGAATTCTTCCTTTGTTAGATGGGAGGCCTTTACAGTAAAAAAAAGAAATAAAAAATTACCCTCATTGACCTGCTTACAAACAAGTTTATCTTTCCTCTAAAGCTTTTACCTCAGCATGCATGTAAGACACCAGTTCCCTTCACCCTGCAACTGCAGAATCAAATTACAGTGGTCCCTGAGTAACGAACACCCGGAAATCGTACAGTTATGTAAGTATAATATTGTAAGTGCTTGTGGAAGTGTTTTTGGGGGTCTGAAATAGACTAACCTACGTGACATTATTCCTTAAGGGAGTAAATTGCTCGGGTAATGGCATTGAGCAGGCTTCTGGAATGAAGTTTTTCGTTACTTGGGGGTCCACTGTACTCAGTTCTTTTAAATCACTCCAGAAAGATATATCATAAATCTATTTGAGGTAAGAAAGAACTTCTTGACCTTTACCTTTTTCAGTAAGAAAGAGGTCAGTTACATAACACAAAGCAAAACAATGGTTGAGGACTTTAACTCTGCTTAACTGACTTGAGCATGTTATAACACACCCATAGTCTACATCTAGCTCAGACAAAATGCTTTCAAATTGCAGGTTTTAGGTCATTGTGCCTGATTTTTTTATCATCATAACTTGGTGCTTAAACCCTTGATGATGCCTGATAAAATTCATGTTTGACATTTTCAAATTGTGATTAACTTTTGGGTGAATAATGCAGTGAAATTACTGTTTAATTTTGATACATTTTTTTTTTAATTTTTTAAACCCAAAGAATGGGGGGGGCTTGAACCCATGGTGAGGAGTTTTAAGATTCGCCATGGGTTAAACCCCCCCCACCTGTTCTGTGGTTTGTTTACAATTGTGTTTTTGGAGTCATTCTTGTAATCTCACCAGTTTTACTTGCAACCATTTTCCCGACCATCAGCTGTTATACTTCTCGGCCTTTAATCGGGTTAAGCTTCCCTTCGCAGATTCCCACATTTTTTTGAATACATTTTCCATAATAGTATACTATTTCATACCTGTAGTGAACATGACTCCTCTGTAATTTAAAATTCGAATTTATGCTCAAAAAAAAAAAAGTTGAGCAATGTTTGGGAACTAATGAGAACTTCATGGTTATAATAATAACCATAATTTTTTAAAGGGTGGGGGGGGTGCCGGGGAAGCTTTGGTAAGGTGCCCAAAAAAGCTCCAGCTGAGGGTCATCATTTAAGACCCTTTCAGGAAACATTTTCCTTTTTCCCGAAAAACCCTTTCCCAAACCATTTTTTTTCTTTTTTTTTTTTATTTGTTGTGGCTTTAAATTTTAAAAAAATTCCCTTTACAATCCTGCAAGAACAAATATTTGTTTTTTTTTTTTAAATACAATGTTATAAAACGGGAAAAAATGGAAAAATTTGGGGGCCCCCCAAAGCTGAAAATTCAGTGCTGTATGACCCTTCGGGGTTTAGCGCTTAGTTTTGATTGTAATAACAAAGCTCAAAATTAGTACAAAATACTTAAACATTTCTATTTGATTATTATAATAATAATAATACTTAAGACACTAACATCCGGGGTTTTGGGAGGCTGATTGGAAGAGGCTTTCACTAGTTATTACAGGGGAAAACAATTAGCTTAATAAAATTGGCAAATTGAAATTTATGCATCTAAAAGGGGAGGAAAAACTGTAATCAAAAGAGCCCACCACTGATAAAAGGTTGAAGCCTTTTCAGGGGCATTCTGCAGCAGTTGATCTGAATTTTAAAGACTCAAAGTTCTTTAACTTTTTCAGTTAAGATTAAATTTTTTGTACCTATTCAGACTAAACTTATGGGTTATTCTTATTATAGAATGCATTGTGTATAATATTTTGAAGCCAATCAGAAGCAGCATTCACTAGAAATGAATTTTAAATCTTCAATAACATTGGAAGTTTAAAAAAACTTATGATATTCAATGACATTGTTAGCCTTGTGTTCAAGAATCTACACCAGTGGTGAAAACTGAACCCGATCAGATGAGTGAATTTAAAAAAATTAGAGATTAGTTTCTATATAATGATTTGTGAATGTTTCTTCTGTTTCCCTTTTTCCAACTTATGCAGCACTCTGAATTATTCCAATCATGTGCATTGAGGAACAGGGGGCTGAGATCATGGAATAATAATATTTTGTTGGGTTTTTTTAACTGGGTGGGTTAGCCACCCGGGGATAACCCAAGAAAGGAGCATCATCGGGGACTATCTGTCTTATTTCCATTGTGGCCCTCAATCTTGTTCCCTAGGATGTCACCCACACCAGTCACTAACCCCCAAGTGCCACTTGCTTGCTAGGTGAAAGGGAAAAAAGGTGTATGGAAATACCCCCATTGTTTCCACCCCTTTGCTGGGAATCGAACCATGGACACACTTTTACTACCAATTGTGGTTCCAGGGGTCGAGTCATAGCCCGGGCCCCCCCGCCTTCACTGGCCACTAGGTCACTTTTCCCCCACCCATGAGTTTTATCATACCTCTCCTTAAACCCATGTATGGATCCTGCCACCACTGCATCATTTCCCAGACTATTCCATTTCCCCACAACTCCCCTGAAGAAATACTTCCAACATTCCTGTGATTTATTTTGATTTCACCCTTAACTGTGACCCTTGTTGCTGTGTCCCATCTCGGGAACATCCTGCCCTATCCCCCTTTGTCGATTCCTCTCAGTATTTTTATACAGGGGCCCCCGAGTTTCGCCGCCCTGAGTATCAGCCGCCGAGTTTCACCGTTTTTTGGCCCAAATTTTTGTCTCAGTTTGGGCCCGTAATCCCGTTTTGGTCGGCGACCAGACCTGTCCGCCTGCCTGCGTTTCACGCCTACCCGCACAGGCGCCGGAGCCAGTCTAGTGTTGTTTATCCTTGAGTGAACATTACCCTGCTCGCTCATCCAAACATTTCAAATAAATTCTTGTTTTTTAGTGCTTCTTCATTAATTGTGACTGTGAAATGGCCACCATGGCCCCAAAAAAGAAACTTCCTAGGGGGCACCCCTTTGGAAAAAAGTGAGGAACCCCATAGAAGTGAAGAAGATAACAGAAAATATGCGAGTGGCATACGTGGGGGGAGCTTGCCAGGATGTATGGAAAAAACAAATCAACTATCACTTCTATCTTGGCAAAGAGAAAAGAACTCAAGGAAGCGGGGATGTTGCAAAGGGGGACATTTTAAACCCAAAAAATAGATCACAAACAGTCGAAGAGGTTGAGAAAAAAGGAGGTGGGATCAACAATAAACAGATAGCAGGTGATAGTTTTTATTGATCATTTGAAAAAAGGGCAAGGCAGTTGCATGCCAATCTTTAAAGAAAATGCCTGGAACTAGTGCTGTTTTTAGTGATTTTAAGGCCAGAAAAAAGGTTGGTTTGACAGATTTAAGAAGCGTAGTGGCATAAAAGTGTTGAAAAGGATGGTGAGGCAGCCAGTTCAGACAAACGGATGGCTGAAAATTTTGTGCAGGAATTTAAAAATGAGGGAACTGAAAAATTAAAAACCCCAACAAGTGTTCAATTGTGACAAAACAGGCCTGTTTTGGAAGAAAATCCCAAAGAGGACCTACATTACTCAGGAGGAAAAGGCACCCGGGACAAAGCCTATGAAAGACAGGCTAATTTTCTTTTGTTCTGTTAATGCTAGGGGGAATTTTAGAGTGAACCCTTTTACTGGTGTATCACCCAGAAAATCTCAGTGTTTTCAAAAAAAAACAATGTCATCAAGAATAAATTGTGTTTTTGGGAAACCCAAATAATGGGTCACGAGGAAAATTTTTCTCAAAGAGGGGTCCATGACGTTTTCCCCCCATGTAAAAAAAAATCCCCTCCTGGAAAATAAATTGGAACTCAAGTGCCTCCTGGTAATGGACAGTGCTGCTGCTCATCCCCCAAAACGGGGGCCCTCTTGTCTAGAGATTTAATTTTTTAAGTGAAGTTCTTGCCTCCCAACACCACCCCCTCCCCAGCCCATGGACCAGCAAGTCATTTCTAACTTCAAAAACTACACAAAAGCAGTGTTTGAAAGGTGTTTTAAGTGACCTCAGACACCAGTTGACCCTAAGAGAGTTCTGAAGGAATCATGTCAATATCTACAACTGCATGCCTTTTAGGTAAGGTTCAGGGAGTGACTTTTTAGGGCTTTGAACTCTGCTTGATAAATTTGTGGCCAGAATGTGTCCTCCAGAGGGAGGGAAAGGGGTTTTAGGCTGACTCTCTGCCTGTTGTGGAAGGTATTATGGCATTGGGCAAGTCCATGGGGTTGGGGGTGAGGGGAGGATTTGGGAAAAGTTGGGGAGGACCACAGGGAAGAGCTAACCACTGACAATCAAGAGCTTCAACTGGAACAGCATCAGACCACAGCTGAGGAACTTGCTTCAGAGGAGGAGGAAGAGGGAGTGAAGGAGGTGCCCTTCTTCAGTGATTAAGGAAATGTGTGGGAAAGTGGAATAAGTTGCAAAATTTTTTGAAATACCACCCTGAGCAAGCTGAAAAAGATTCTGCAACATGTTCAATGACAAAACAATGTCCCACTTTAGGGAAATCTTAAAGAGACGCCAGAAACAGAGCACTTTGACAGTTATTTTGTGAGACAGGGGTCCAGTGACTCTCAAGTTTCCTAGTGGGGATTAAAAGACAAAGAAGAGAAGTAATCATAGAGAGGGACTTGTTAAATTTTTGGGAAGGGGGGTTTCCTTCCAAACAATAAGTCCTCCCCCCCTCCTCCTCCCATCTTCCAGATGCCAGCAAGTCTCTTCAATAAAGGTACGTAAAAAGTTATTTTAAATGTTTATTTAAATGTTAATTTATCTATTTTATTTCTAATTTAAGTAATATATGTATTTATCTGTGTTGTGTTGTAAAACTATAGTTATTCTTTAAAAAAAGTATTTTTTTTGAATATTTCTGTGGGTCTAGGGAAAGGATTAATTGTACGTATTTACATTATTTCTTTGGGGGAAAAATTGCTTCGACTTTCGGGTTTTTTAGTTTAGGGCCCAGCCCTGAATGGATTACGGGGAAACCCCGGGTTCCCCTGTAAGGGCATTATCATATCTCTCCTATCTCTCCTGTCTTCCAGTGTCGCCAGGTCGATTTCCCTTAACCTCCCCCCGTTGGACATACCCCCCAGCTCCAGGACCAGTCTTTTTGTAAACCTTTACACTTTTCTAGTTTTTACATGATTGTGTAGGTGTGGGTTCCAAACTGGTGCTGCATACTCCAATATGGGCTTAACATACACAGTGTACAGGGTCCTGAATGATTCCTTATTAAGATGTTGGAATGCTGTTCTTTGGGGTTTTCTAGGTGGCCGTATGCTGCAACAGTTATTTGGTTTATGTGCGCCCCTAGGAGAGGTGCCCGGTGTTATGCTCACCCCCCAAAATCCTTTTTCCCTTTAGTGAGGTTTGTAGTCTCTGGGGCCCCAGACTGTACTCCGTCTGTGGCCCTTTTTTCCCCTTTCCCCCAAACTTCATGACTTTTCACTTGGTGGGGTTGAACTCCAGGGGGCCGTTTTGACCAGGCCTGCAGCCTGTCCAGATCCCTTTGAGTTCTGCCTGATCCTCGTCAGATTGAATTCTTTCATCAACTTCACATCATTTGCAAACAGGGACACTTGGAGTCTATTCCTTCTGTCATGTCGTTCACAAAACCCCGAAACAGCACCCGTCCCAGGACTGGGCCCCTGTGGCACCCTGCTAGTTACAGGTGCCCACTTGACACCCCGCCACTTTCCATGACTCACTGTTGGGCCCTTCCCCGACAGGTATTCCCCGATTCATTGTAGTGCCCTTTCCCGGGGTATATATACCTGGAGAGTGTTGCGGGGGGGGCCCAAAGCCCACATGGCCCAGTTTGGGCCAGACCTCCCGGTGGATCAGGGCTTGATCAACAGGGTGTTACTGCTGGCCGCACTTAAACCAACGTAAGAACTACAGCCCAGCTTTATCAGATACTGATTTTTGGTGGCTGTCCAGCTCCTTTTTGAAGAAGAAGGGTCTATTGGTAATCCCCCTTTTGTATGCTGGGAGGCAGTTGAACAAAAATTGGGGCCCTGATACTTAGTGTGTTGTCTCAGTGTACCCTTTGGGGCCCCTGCTTTTCATTGGGGAAATTTTGCATCTCCTGCCGAGTGTTTTGCTTTTTTTAGGGAGGGATTTTCTTGTGCAAGTTTGGTACTAATCCCCCCTAAGATTTTAAAGTGGGATATTATCATGTATCTCTCTTTTCCTGTGTTCTTTGGGAATACAAATCAAGGGACTTCAACCGTTCCCAGTACTTATCATATTTTTGTGTGCCGTGGAAGTTCTTTTTTACACTCTCCAGGTCAGCAGTTTTGCTTGCTTTGAAGGGGACAGTTAGTTTCAGCAGTATTCAAGCCTAGAGAGAACAAGCGATTTGAAGAGAAATCATAGGACCAATTTTGTACCCTGTAATCTTTTGACTACCTTTTTACAGGATTTTGGGGGAAAAAAAATAGATATATTAAACTAAACTGGCTTGGTTGGGGCCTTTGTTTTAAAAGGGTTTTCATTATCCATCCTATTATATTACTAGATTTGATAGAAACATTGTTGTGGGCTTGGGAAAATGAGATTCTTTTACAAATTCCCCGGTCCTTCCTCGGATCTTTAGTAAAAAGGGGGCTTTGCCCTGGACTCTGGTGGCTAAAGCTTTTCTTCACAGGGCGAGTGTCTGGGTTCGATTCCCAGCGGGGGGGGTGGGAAAAATTCGGCATGTTTCTTTACACCTGTTGTCCCGGGTTTACCCATCAGTAAATGGGTACCCGGGTGTTAGTCGACTGGTGTGGGGCGATCCTGGGGGACACTGACCTAATTTGCCCGAAATTTCTCAGCATAACAATGGGGTTTCTATATAGTAGTATGTCATTGATGTCAGCTAAGGGGCCCGTATACCTTGTACATGGGCTTTGTAGTAAATAAAGATATATTATTATTATGGAATACCTTCTAGGGTCCCAAAAAAAGACTGAAGTCCATTTTAGTTATTACTAACTAGTATTGGGAAACATAGTAAGTTTATTTAGGGACAAGTACACCCCAAGTTCATTTATCATACATAGTTTAACATAATTTTTTAAATTCCCCCGGGTGACCCCCCAAAAAACAGACAAAAAGTCGAATTTTTTCTCATAGGTGTCATGCAGGGCCCGGGAAACGGGGGATAATAAAGATCGATCCGGGGGGAAAAAAGGACATTTAAAATCTTTGAAACGCGCTCAAATTTCCTTGAATCAAGAGCTAAAAATTCCCTGAGTGCAGAGTCCTTGCAGAGCATCGGTGGCGGAGGGCAGAAACTAAGAGCAACAAGGCCAGTGCTGTTGTGAACGTGGGGAGGGAGGGTGTGCATCAGCCCTCCTCTACCTTCATGTATGCTTCTAGCAATTTACCCCCCTGAATCACCCTAGAAACTGCCCTCCACACCTGACCTGCAAAATGCCTCCAGCAGGTACGTCGAGGTTACTACATACGTGTACGTGCCTAGAAAGCCTGCAATATGATTTAAATAGCTGTCAATATGTTTTTGGTTTGTGCGTAGTAGGAGAGACTGATGTGACAGTTATATTGACTTGTTACAGGGGGGGAGTCTAACCCCCCGATCTTGATCCGGGGAAAGGGGCTACGCTTCCGCTCCGCCTCGGATCGAAAATGATTCCATTCCCGGGGGGACCCCAAACCCCTTTTTTTTTTATTGCAATAAAATGGGTTATAAATTTACACTGTCAAGCTTATTTAGACTTGATCAGGTGTTATTAATTTGATCAGGTGTTAGTGACTTGATCAGGTGTTAGTGACTTGATCGGGTGTTATTGTATGGATCAGGTGTTATTGTGCCCTGATCAGGTGTTATTGTGACTTGATCAGGTGTTATTGTGACTTGATCGGGTGTTATTGTGCCCTGTTAAATGTTATTTAGACTTGATTAAGTATTATGTAGACTTGATCAATCTTGGTTTAGAAGTCAAATGTTACTTAGACTTGATTAAGTCTTGTTTTAAATCTCATTTTGGGAAATGTTAATGGAAAGTCTGGGCTCTAACATGTTTCCACCCCCGACGCCCCATATTAAACCATCAAATGATGTTACATAAAATTTTTTAAATGGGGTGAAGGGGTTTTTAAGGGAAGGTCTTGGTCATACCTGGGGGGTTTTCGGGGTCTTTTCCCCGCGGCCCGGTCCTTACCAGGCCTTGCTGTGGATCGGGGCATGATCAACCAGGCTGTTACTGCGACTGCACGTAAATCGACGTATGAGCGGTCGGGTACTGATTTTAGGTGCCTGTTCAATTTGAAGAAAAGGGGGGTCTATTGGCATTTCCCTTATTTTGGGGGGAGGCAGTTGAACAGTCTTCCCCTGACACTTATTGTGTTGTCTAACTCCGTGGCGCCCCTACTTTCCATTGGGAGGATGTTGCACCGTCTGCCAAGTCTTTTGCTTTCGTAGGGAGGATTTTCTTGTGGAGATTTAAATTCCCCCTATGATTTTCCAAGTGTATATTTTCACGTAACTTTTCGCCTGCGTTCCAGGGGTTTTAAAAAAGAAGGGACTTTAGCCGTTCCCAGTAATTTAGGGGCTATATCAAAAATTTAAGTCCCGTGAGTTCTCTGGGTATTATAAAACCAATTCGTCTGTTCCAGTGGGGGGCATCATATGACCAAAACCCGGCAGGGGACTTTTTACCTACCTACATAAACTAATAAGGTAGGTTAAACTAAGAGCTTGTGTAATAAAAGGGGAAAAAGCCTAGTGTTCCATAGACTGCTAACCTCTAAGGGTATGTACCCGAGATGCTTTTCTCTCACTTATTGATATACATAGTATATATATTGTATATATATGTATATACAATAGTATATACTATTTTAGGTTTAGCTTATTTTTTATATATATATATATATATATATATATATATATATATATATATATATATATATATATATATATATATATATATATATATAAAAGGGTTGCCGAATAGGAAAAACTTGCTATTTTGGCTTAAAAACAACACACTTCTTGCCGAAAAGGCAAGTAAAAATTTGTGTATGCAATAATTTCGAAAAAATCATTCTGAACCTAACGAAAAAATATAATTCATTGTTTGTTTATTATTAAATTATTGTAAACTTATCTAAAAAAATTTAGTTGGATTAGGCTAAATTAAATTAAAAGGTAAGTTTTCTAAGGTTTTTTTTGGTACAAATTATTATTTTTCATAAACATAAATTAAAAAAATATCTTTAAACGTATAAGAGAAATTTTTAGAAATGACTTAATTTTAAGTGAGTTCTTACTAATTGACCAATTTTACCTATTTGGACGACATATATATATACTGAGATATGCATTTAACTATATACACTGAAATTTACGCCTTTATATATATACACAGATAAGCTAAGTATATCTGTATGTATATACATAATACATTTTATTGTATGTACACTGCGATATACATTCCACTCAGTATTTGGTTTACACTTAGTATTCATTCTTCATTCGGTATTCCCTCTGCACTCAGGACTGACTACTCAATACGTATTCACTATAAAATTAGTATTCATCCTGAATTCAGTATTCACTCTGAACTTAATATTTACTCTGTATGTAGTATTTTCTCTAAACTCAGGATTCATATAGGACCCCAATGCTGACTTTTTTTTCTTTTTTTTTTTGGGGGGGGGGTTACCCTAGGTAATTTACACACGTTACTGTGTGTGATAAAGTGTAACCATTTAAATTTATGTGACTACTTATGTGTACCTGTACCTAAATAAACTTGCTTACTTCAGCCTTTATCCGGTATTCAGTTTACACTGGTATTCACTCTTCACATATTTACCATTTACTTAATTAAGCATTCTTCAGTGTGCTCACACGATGCTTTGTAATACTGTGGTAACTTCTGGTGACGTCAGTTCTCCACCTTCCGTTTTCCTTAGCCATCTCCCTCCCCGTCCCTCTGCCAACCCCTCTTCCCTTTTTTTTTTTTTTACGCAAGGTTTGACAAGGTTAGGTTAAGGATCCCTAACTTTATTGACAAGCTAAGAGCCTGTTACCTACATCAGCTCATATGAAAGCATTTTTATTGTTATGAAACATACATGTATGGAAAAGGATGAAGTTGAGCCATCTGTGGGCCAGCATTTTCATTTGATCAACTGACTTTATCTTGTTGACATCATAATGCTGAACGAATGTGTTCCAGACTCTAGTCATCTTGGGGATAAATGATCTCAGATGAAGTGATGTTCTAGAGAAGGGTACAGCCAGAGTGAAGTTTGCTTTTTTGCCGTCTTGTGGGGTAGAAACTTTTTTCCGCTGTCCCGGGG
>WNWK01040466.1:0-16953 GCA_009830355.1 Cherax destructor | reverse complement strand
ATTATTGTATATGAGAGCAGTGTAGGAGCTAACCTCCTAATTAACCTCCTAATGCATTACTTAATGAACATCCTGATCATATGTACATTTATTTACTTTGAAACCCTAGACACTAACTTTGTTAATAAGCATATTAAATTTTATGCTTTGGTTAGTACCCTATCAGTTGTAATCCTCGTGAGGACTATTGAAAATGTTGGATAACTGGACCAGGATACTGACTTTGTTACAAAAGCCCAGTAACAGGCTGGATGCTAGAAGGGCTATCCTTTCTAGTGTTTGCTGGAGATGTCTATTACTAATAGATATCGTGTCGTTTTGTAACAGTGTGTGTGAGTGTGTACTCACCTAGTTGTGGTTGCAGGGGTCGAGTCACAGCTTCTGGCCCCGCCTCTTCACTGGCCGCTACTGGGTCACTCTCCCTGCGCCATGAGCTTTATCATACCTCTTCTTAAAGCTATGCATGGAGCCTTCCTCCACTACATCGCTTCCTAAACTATTCCACTTCCTAAACTATTCCACTTCCCGACCACTCTGTGACTGAAGAAATACTTCCTAACATCTATATGATTCATCTGAGTCTTCAACTTCCAACTGTGTCCCCTTGTTGCTGTGTCCCATCTCTGAAACATTCTGTCTCTGTCCACTTTGTCAATTCCTCTCAGTATCTTATATGCTGTTATCATGTCCCCCCTATCTCTCCTGTCCTCCAGTGTCGTCAGGTCGATTTCCCTTAACCTCTCCTCGTAGGGCATACCCCTTAGCTCCGGAACTAGTCTTGTTGCAAACCTTTGCACTTTCTCGAGCTTCTTCACGTGCTTGGCTAGGTGTGGGTTCCAAACTGGTGCTGCATACTCCAGTATGGGCCTAACGTACACAGTATACAGGGTCCTGAACGATTCTTTATTAAGATGTCGGAATGCTGTTCTTAGGTTTGCTAGGCGCCCGTATGCTGCAGCAGTTATTTGGTTGATGTGCGCCTCAGGAGATGTTCCTGGTGTTATACTCACCCCAAGATCTTTTTCATTGATTGAGGTTTGCAGTCTCTGGCCCCCCTAGACTGTACTCCGTCTGCGGTCTTCTTTGCCCTTCCCCAATCTTCATGACTTTGCACTTGGTGGGGATGAACTCCAGGAGCCAATTGCTGGACCATGTCCCTTTGTAGTTCTGCCTGGTCCTCGTCTGATTGAATTCTTCTCATCAACTTCACATCATCTGCAAACAGGGACACTTCGGAGTCTATTCCTTCCGTCATGTCGTTCACAAATAACAGAAACAGCACTGATCCCAGGACTGACCCCTGTGGAACCCCGCTTGTCACCGGCGCCCACTCTGACACCTCGCCACGTACCATGACTCGCTGCTGTCTTCCTGACAGGTATTCCCTGATCCACTGTAGTGCCTTCCCTGTTACCCCTGCCTGGTCCTCTAGCTTCTGCACTAATCTCTTGTGTGGAACTGTGTCAAACGCCTTCTTACAATCCAAGAATATGCAATCTACCCACCCCTCTCTCTTGTCTTATTGCTGTCATCCTGTCGTAGAACTCCAGTAGGTTTGTGACACAGGATTTGGCCGTCGTTGATAAGCTCATTCCTTTCTAGGTGCTCCACCACTCTTCTCCTGATAATCTTCTCCATGACCTTGCATACTATACATGTCAGTGACACTGGTCTGTAGTTTAGTGCTACGTTCCTGTCTCCTTTTTTTGGAACTACATTTGCTGTCTTCCATGCCTCAGGTAGTTGCCCTGTTTCGATAGATGTGTTGAAGATCGTTGTTAGTGGTACACATAGCTCCTCTGCTCTCTCTCTTAGGACCCATGGAGAAATGTTATCCGGCCCCATCGCCTTTGAGGTATCTTGCTGTCTTAGTAGCCTCTTCATTTCCTCCTCAGTTGTGTGTATTGTGTCCAGCACCTGATGGTGTACCCTACCTCTCCTCCTTTCTGGAGGCCCTTCTATCTCCTCTGTGAACACCTCTTTGAATCTCATGTTGAGCTCCTCACACACTTCGTGGTCATTTCTTGTGACCTCCCCACCTTCCTTCCTCAGCCTGATCACCTGGTCCTTGACTGTTGTTCTCCTCCTGATGTGGCTGTACAACAGCTTTGGGTCAGATTTGGCTTTCGCTTCTATGTCATTCTCGTACTGTCTTTGGGCCTCCCTTCTTACCTGTGCATATTCATTTCTGGCTCTACGACTGTGTGTGTGTGTGTGTGTGTGTGTGTGTGTGTGTGTGTTTAACATTCACAGCAACTCTGAGTGTCAGTAACAACCTTGACAAAGTTAATCAGCACTCAGGGTACAGTCTGATGGTCGGTACCTGACTCCTCACCTGTCCACCCAGGTATTTGGGTGAGGTGTTAGTTCAGACTCAGGCACTACCCATCAGAGAGGTGCTAGTTGCTGCAGGTTGTAGTGGTAGTGGTGGTTAGTAGGTAGGTACTACTTGTCCATGCTAGGTAAGTACTACTGGTCCATGTTAGGTAGGTGCTACTGGTTCATGCTAGGTAGGTACTGCTGGTCCATGATAGGCCGGTACTACTGGTCCATGCTAGATAGGTACTGCTTTTCCATGCTAGGTAGGTGCTACTGGACCATGCTAAGCAGGTGCTACTGGTCCATGCTAGGTAGGTGCTACTGGTTCATGCTAGGCAGGTGCTACTGGTCCATGCTCGGCAGGTGCTACTGGTCCATGCTAGGTAGGTGCTACTTGTCCATGCTAGGTAGGTGCTACTAGTCTATGCTAGGCAGGTACTACTAGTCCATGCTAGGTAGGATGCTACTGGTCCATGCTAGGTAGGTGCTACTTGTCCATGCTACTCAGGTACTACTGGTCCATGATACGTAGGTGCTACAGGTCCATGATAGGTAGGAACTACTGGTTCATGCTACGTAGATACTACTATTCCATAATAGGTACTAGTTGTCTATGATAGATAGGCACTGCCGGTCCATGCAACGTAGATACTACTAGTCCATGCTAGGTAGGTGCTACTTTATATTAGTTTGATCATCTTTTGTGTGTTTGCCAGACTGCCAGAAGTACTTGTAACCAAGCCTAAGCCTGGCCACTACAACATCAGTGTTCACATTGCAAGTTGCTCCATTAACGTACTTATCTACGTTCATGTTATCATAGTGGGTTACATATCTTCTCAGGCTTCTAACTGCATTCCTATAACATTCACTTTCATTATTAATTTCTCTCCTAGTATTATTCCTAATGCTAGACACACACACGAAAGTTATATTCTACATTTTCCTTCAGGGTCCTTTTCTTGACTATCATATTAACTTTATCATGAAGGAGTAATGCAGTGTGATGGAATACATGACAATTGTACGTTGATTCTTTTTTCCCGGATTTCTGAGCATCTGTATCTGGCGTCTCATAGGAGTATGTCGTAAAGCCATTATGTGAGTCAAGAGCTTTCATTGATGACATAGAATCAGTAATGATCAAAGAAACAAGTTTAGTGTTATAAGTTCAGTGTAGACGCCCAGTTGTTAATTCTTATGTCTAACTCAACAAAGTTGTTATCGTTCTTAACAAGAGAGGTGGCAACAAGAGCAGATGCAGCCCTGCCAGTAGACTCCTGCTTAGATCCATCACTGTATATAACTTGTGATAAATTATTACTACGAGTTAGGGGAGAAATTTCTTGAGCAGTTGCTTTTACAAGTGATTTAAGGAAGGGATTACTAGTGATAAGTTTCTTGGGAGGGACTTGCAGGTATGTGATATTAAATGAACACATCTTCCATGGAGGGGTGAAATGCTCTTGTTTTCAGTGGTAGAATTCTTGCAAGTTATAAAACTTATTATAATTGCATGTTTTCACAATCCATTTAGATCTGTGTGTATTTACTTCTAGACATTTAGTAACATTTATTGTGACAGTGTCTGGTTCATTTCTTAACATTCTAATACCAAGTACAGTGTTAATCTCAATAATCCTATCACTGATACTAGACACACCAAGCTCCTTCCTCAGATTAAGATCATTGAAAGATATGGGACAGCCAAGAATAATTCTGAGGGCTTCATTTTGCGTTGACTCCAAGGAACAGAGAGAATTTTAATTAGCTAATATTAACATGAACGCAGAATAACCAATTAAGATTCAATATAGGCTATGTCCAATTGTTGAAAAAAAAGTTCCTCAACTCTCTTTTCCTGGGCAGAAATAATATTAGGCAACTCAGATAAAGTAAACAGAGTCGTAAAGGCTATTTTCATGAATGAATTACCTCAAATTTCTCCTCATCTTCCACTGTTATTCTCTGTATTGGACTGTAGAAGCCACTGCCTGGAGAAACGTGTCCTCAGTAGTGTCTCATTCTTCAGTTTGTTAGTTTTCAAAACCATTAACATCACATGTGTCATGTATCAGTCTTTCAAATGTTATGTAAATACAACAAGTTATGGTAACTGGTCTAAATGTATCAGGCTGTTGTGGCTTAGGGACAGACACAGTGAGACTATTGTTCCAGGAAGCAGGAGGAACACCCACTGTGTAACTGAGATTATACAGGGCTAACAAAGTGTTATCAGGGACCTGACTCAGAGTTCTGAGGTTATCATAAGTTATCCTCTCCACGAGCAGTTGATCCACCTTGATTTAATTCATTATATAATTCATTCTCTGTGAAGAGGCAATCACTCTCATCAATACTCTGGCTCAAAAATTAATCCTTTTCAACATTCCTTCAGATTCTCATGTCTGGATGTTTTGGACCAGTTATATGTGAGCTCATTTGTTCTTTTTAAGACGAAAGGGATGAGCAACATTACCAATCTCATTCCTGGTTATTTTATTAATAATTTTCCAAGCCAAACTTAAATGGGTAGATCTATTTAACCCATTAACAAATTGTTCCCATTACCGTTGCATAAGTTCTTGCTTTCCATTTCTAGTATTTGTTAGTGCAGCTTGGAACGTTGTGAGCAACACTGGGGTTCTACATTCTACATTTACCAATCCTCTAAGCTGATGCATATGTTAACTTGTGTAGTTATACATCATTATAGCACTTATGATGATGAGTTATACATCATTATAACACTTATATTGATCTTTGTTGTCATTTATGATGCAACATTTATATCGTCATCTATTCACCTGACTCATGAAATCATAATGACACGTTTGCAAACAAAAAGCGGAGATGGCGGTTTGTTTACCTGGCCTGTGAGCAACATCTCAATGATGCCAACTGAACCATCGTTGAATTCTTGTGGGCTCGTAATTCATATGGCACTGACCTCTGTGGTTTGAAGTTGTCTCTCTGTTAAGGAGTAAGAATGAGTTTTTCTTCGGCATTTAACCTTGAGAAAGAACACACAAGCAAACCACTACCTGAGGTCCTGGACCAGACTGTGTAGTGGTGTGTGGCAGTGACTGGCACTCAGTCACAGTGTAGACTGACTGGTGAGCGGCAGTGCCTGGCATTCAGTTAGAGTGTAGACTGACTGGTGTGTGGCAGTGCCTGGCTCTCAGTCACAGTTAGTTAGTTACCATTTTGTCCTAGGCACATGTCGACTTGACACTAGGCCTGTTGTATGTATGTGTGTGTGTGTGTGTGTGTGTGTTAGGAAACACTTCGAAATGTTTCCGCCCCGCCGGGAATTGAACAGTGTAGACTGATTGGTGTGTGGCAGTGCCTGGCTCTCAGTCACAGTGTAGACTGACTGGTGTGTGGCAGTGCCTGGCTCTCAGTCACAGTGTAGACTGACTGGTGTGTGGCAGTGCCTGGCATTCAGTCACAGTGTAGACTGATTGGTGTGTGGCAGTGCCTGGCACTCAGTCACAGTGTAGACTGACTGGTGTGTGTCAGTGTCTGACACTTAGTCACGGTGTAGACTGACTGGACTGTGGCAGTGCCAGGCTCTCAGTCACAGTGTAGACTGACTGGTGTGTGGCAGTACTTGGCACTCAGTTACAGTGTAGACTGATTGGTGTGTGGCAGTGCTTGGCACTCAGTCACAGTGTAGACTGACTGGTGTGTGGCAGTGCCTGGCTCTCAGCCACAGTGTAGACTGACTGGTGTGTGGCAGTGCTTGGCACTCAGTCACAGTGTAGACTGACTGGTGTGTGGCACTGCCTGGCTCTCAGTCACAGTGTAGACTGACTGGTGTGTAGCAGTGCCTGGCACTCAGGAGAGGTACAGTGTAGACTGACTGGTGTATGGCAGTGCCTGGCACTCAGGAGAGCCAGCCAAGGCACCAATGCCAGCAAGTGCCAGTGATAATTGACAGGGTCACACCAAGAGTTAATTGGTAATTTATCTTCTTGAAGAAGTTTGGTCCATTTGTTGTGTGTGTGTGTGTATGTGTGTGTATATGTGTGTGTGTGTGTGTGTGTATGTGTGTGTATGTGTGTGTGTGTGTTATGTGTGTTGTATGTGTGAGTGAGTGTGTGTGTGTGTGTGTGTGTGTATGTGTGTGTGTGTGTACTCACCTAGTTGTGTTTGCAGGGGTCGAGTCATAGCTCCTGGTCCCGCCTCTTCACTGGCCGATACTGGGTCACTCTCCCTGCGCCATGAGCTTTATCATACCTCTTCTTAAAGCTATGAATAGAACCTGCCTCCACTACATCGCTTCCCAAACTATTCCACTTCCTGACCACTCTGTGACTGAAGAAATACTTCCTAACATCCCTGTGATTCATCTGAATCTTCAACTTCCAACTATGTCCCCTTGTTGCTGTGTACCATCTCTTGAACATTCTGTCTCTGTCCACCTTGTCAATTCCTCTCAGTATCTTATATGTCGTTATCATGTCCCCCCTATCTCTCCTGTCCTTCAGTGTCGTCAGGGCGATTTCCCTTAACCTCTCCTCGTAGGACATACCCCTTAGCTCCGGGACTAGTCTTGTTGCAAACCTTTGCACTTTCTCTAGCTTATTTACGTGCTTGGCTAGGTGTGGGTTCCAAACTGGTGCTGCATACTCCAGTATGGGCCTAACGTACACAGTGTACAGGGTCCTGAACGATTCTTTATTAAGATGTCGGAATGCTGTTCTTAGGTTTGCTAGGCGCCCGTATGCTGCAGCAGTTATTTGGTTGATGTGCGCCTCAGGAGATGTGCCTGGTGTTATATTCACCCCAAGATCTTTTTCCTTGATTGAGGTTTGTAGTCTCTGGCCCCCTAGACTGTACTCCGTCTGCGGTCTTCTTTGCCCTTCCCCAATGTTCATGACTTTGCACTTGTGTTTGTGTGTGTGTGTGTGTGTCTGTTTGTACTCACCTATATGTGGTTGCAGGGGTCGCCTCTTCGCTGGTCGCTATTAGGTCACTCTCTCCCCTCTCCTAGAGCCTTATCATGCCTCTTCTTAAAGCTATGTGTGAAACTTGCCCCCACTACTTCACTCTCCAGATTATTCTACTTCCTGGGTTTTCAACTTCCAGATGTGGCCCCTTGTTCCTGTATCCTATCTCTGAAACATTCGAGCCCTGTCCACCTTGTAAAATTCTCTCAGTTTTTTATACGTCGTTATCATATCTCCCTATCCCTCCTATCCTCTAGTGTCATCAGGTTGAATTCCCCTAACATCTCCTCAGTTCCGGGACTAGTCTTGTTGCAAAATTTTGCACTTTCTCCAATTTCTTGACGTGTTTGACTAGGTATGGGTTCCTTTTTTTTTTTGGAGGGGGGGGGGCAGTGGGGTGTGGTTTGTTTCTGGTTATTGTGTTTGGTTGATATGGGGTGACAAGGGTTGATGGGGTTCTGTGAGAATTTGTATTTGGTGTTCCCCCGGATGCTGAGCTTTCCTATCTGTCGTTGCCTGCCCTATCTTTCTTTCCTTCTACTGGTATCTCCTTACTCTCACTCTCAGTTGTTCCCTTTCTTTTCATGTTCTGTCTCGATCGAGGTGCTCTTGTTGATATTCTTGAGAGTCCTTTAACAGCGGCTTCTGTTGTAATATCCTGTTCCATACCACTTCTTTCTTGAATATTAATTTGATTGGTAGTTTATTTTTCCCATGTCTGTGAAAATTTGTTACCTGAGACATGTCATTCACATGTCATTATGTTCTTAATCTCTCTTTCCTCCCAGTTCTTTCTTTCATCATAGGTTGTCCCTTCAACCTCCTGAAGCCCATGAATAATTACTGACATCTCTCTCCCTTCTTCCCATTTTTTCCTCCATATCTTTGGATCTGATTTAAACATCACCTTTTTTGTTCCCTTATCATCTCCTGGACACCCTGATGGCCTGACGTGGGACGTATTAGCTCCATTTCCCCCTTGTTGTCTGCTGTTTCAGTGTTGCTCCTCTGTAATGAGCTTGTGTAGTATAGGCAGCAGAGGCTATGTGATGGCAGGAGGATTCTCGCTAAGACCTCAGACATGATGGTTTATATCATTTTTGGTTGTGAAGATTGTATAATCAAATGTACATATCAATCATCAACTATTTAATTTTAAACTATTACAAAATATAAGTGAAGACTTTGTTGGTGCGGAACTTGGGCATCACTTTCCTGGAAAATATTCTTTGCCTGATATATCCATCTGTTGCCTTCTGTCCAGTCACTTCAGTGCAGCTTCAGTCATTAATGTTATCCCTCTCTCATTAGCTTGAGTGTTGTTTGGCCACTTGGGAACCTCCAGTGGAGTCTCAGTAATTTTCAGAACCTCTTGATCTGATAGAGAAGCAATGAAAGGAGGCTCAGTTTTGAGTTCAGTCTTCCAGTCAATAATGGAATGATAGTTCTTTGCTTGCCACTTTATTTTGGGAATCACTACTTTTCTTGAGTTAATAAGAGGAGCCACATTGACATGCTCTTCATCTTCACTGTCATCCTCATCATCAGTGTAGATTAACAAGTCCTCGTCAACAGCATCAGCAGAATCTTCTCCATCCTCATCAGAGCTCTCAGTACTTTCTTCTGTCTGTTGATTCTCTTCTCAAATTTGTCTTATCATTGAGACAGCTTTGTTTCTCACAGTCATGTCTTCATCAGCGCACATACCAAGAAGCTGCTGATCTGTGTCAGCAAAGTAGGAATTTCTTTGGAAAGTCTTCTTTACTATCTTCTTTTCTTCACTGTTCAGATGTGTCATAAATTGCAGTGGCTGGAAGACGTTCTTTGGACCGTGTCTGACATAAGGTGCAGCTTGATGTGGAACCACATTGGAGCACTGAACTTTAAAATCATAATGACGAATCTTTTCAGCTCCTGACTGGGTCTTGATGTTGCTACATACAGCCTAAGGATCCTACTCCATAAAGTATTCCACCTTGACACACACGGTGGACCTGGTTCAAGAGCAGCCAGGTCATCATCAACCACACCTGTGATCACTCCTTTGCAAATCCTATACAAGTATTTCTGGTCCCAGGACAGATCCTCTGCCACCTTGTCATTCAGAGCAGAGAAATCAGTGAAATTGACTGGCTGGAAAGCAACAACTGGCAGCTCAGACAGAGGATTCTTGATTTGCTTGCCAATGGGACCCCTCCATTGCTCAGGACCACTTGGCTTACCGTCATAGTAGTAGAAAACAGCCCGGAATGGCAGCTCATTTCCATGAAGCTGACAGATGAAATAATGGACAGGATGACCAAGCAACATTTCAAGATGATGAATGACTCCATTGTCAGCTCCGACATTTACGTTGGTGTTGGTTCCGTCACTACCAACACATACAACAGCTGCTGAGTTAGTTTCTGTTCCACCAGAAATGTATAGATAGTCTTGGCAATCTCCTTTCCATGGCCGGACTTGGGAGTCACATGAGTGAGATATTCAGTGCCGGGCTCCCCCATGATGACATAAAGATCTTTTACCACAATCTTTGGACTCCATTTCTTGGTCTTCTCATTCTTTGTCATTACATGAGTGGAGGTTTTCTTACCATCAAAATACAGTGATGTGATATTCTCCAAGTTTGCTGCTCATTTTCTTGCCTCTCCATTCAGTATTTGTGTCTGGCATCTCGTAACTTCTGTGGTCCAATAACTTGACTTCTGTCGTCCTTGGTGACAATGCCATAGTCCATTAAGGTGACGGTAGCAATGTCAGCTCCAGCATAATCACTGATCAAGTTAGGTAATGTTTATAAATACTGCAGAGTACATAGATACAGTACATAAAACACTGTGCTGCGCTACTCAGTAATACAGACATATTCAAAAATTTCAATCGCAAATGGTGTAGGCTAAACGTCAACCAATCAACTTCATATTTGGCACTGAATCTAAGATATATACAAGGAACAATGCCTCAAGACTGCAGCTTTGACCACATTTTAAATGCTCCTTAATGTCCATCCTTTTGAGATCTCACTTTTTTTTTGTTTTATCCTGTTAAGATACTCTAGTGACTGCAGTCAGTAGCATTGTGTAAAAGTGTGTGTGTGTGTGTCTATGTGTGTGTGTGTGTGTGTGTGTATGGGTGTGGGTGTGTGTGTGTATGTGTTGTGTGTGTATGTGTCTGTGTGTGTGTTCTCACCTAATTGTGGTTACAGGGGTCGAGACTCAGCTCCTGGCCCCGTGTGTGTTTTATGTGTGTGTGTGAGTACTCAAATATTTGTGGTTGCAAGGGTCGAGTCATAGCTCCTGGCCCCACCTCTTCACTGATCGCTACTAGGTCCTCTCTCTCCCTGTTCCATGAACTTTATCGTACCTCGTCTTAAAACTATGTATGGTTCCTGCCTACACTAAGTCACTTGCCAGACTATTCCACTTCCTGACGACTCGGTGACTAAAAAATTACTTCCTAACATCTCTTTGACTCATCTGAGTCTTCAACTTCCAATTGTGACCCCTTGTTTCTGTGTCCCATCTCTGGAACATCCAGTGTCGGTCCACCATGTCAATTCATCGCAATATTTTGTATTTCGTTATCATGTCTCACCAAACCCTTCTGTCCTCTAGTGTCGTCAGGCCGATTTCCCTTAATCTTTATTCGTAGGACATTCCCCTTAGCTCTAGAACTAGGCTTGTGCAAACCTTTGCACTTTCTCTAATATCTTGACGTGCTTGACCAGGTGTGGGTTCCAAACTGGTGCTGCATACTCCAGTATGGGCCTGACGTACACGGTGTACAGTCTTGAACGATTCCTTACTGAGGTATCGGAACGCTGCTCTAGGGTTTGCCAGGTGTGTGTGTGAGTGAGTGTGTGTGTGTTAGAGAAAGAGAGAGAGGAAAAATTAAGAGAAAGAAGGATCCTTAGGACGAGTACACAGGATGTCCAGACAGAGTACAGGATGTCATTAGAGACACTCATGGCCAGACCGTAAGGATGTCCAGGATCAGAGTACACAGGATGGATACAGGAACACTCAAGATGGTCCAGGACCAGAGTACACACAGGATAGTCCAGGACAGAGTACACACAGGATGGTCCAGTACCAGAGAACACTCAAGATGGTAAAGGACCAGAGTACACACAGGATAGTCCAGGACCAGAGTACACACAGGATGGTCCAGTACCAGAGAACACACAAGATGGTCCAGGACCAGAGTACACACAGGATAGTCCAGGACCAGAGTACACACAGAATGGTCTAGTACCAGAGTACACATAGGATGGTCCAGGACTAGAGTACACACAGGATGGTCCAGGACCAGAGTACACACAGAATGGTCTAGTACCAGAGTACACACAAGATGGTCCAGGACCAGAGTACACACAGGATAGTCCAGGATCTAAGTACACACAGAATGGTCCAGGACCAGAGTACACACAGGATGGTCCAGGACATGAGTACACACAGGATGGTCCAGTACCAGAGAACACTCAAGATGGTCCAGGACCAGAGTACACACAGAATGGTCTAGTACCAGAGTACACATTGGATGTTCCAGGACAAGAGTACACACAGGATGGTCCAGGACCAGAGTACACACAGAATGGCCCTAGGTACCGGGAGTACTACACAAGATGGTCCAGACCAGAGTACACCAAGATGGTCCAGGACCAGAGTACACACAGGATGGTCCAGGACTAGAGTACACACAGGATGGTCCAGGACCAGAGTACACACAAGATGGTCAAGGACCAGAGTACACACACGATGGTCCAGGACCAGAGTACACACAGGATAGTCCAGGATTTAAGTACACACAGAATGGTCCTGGACCAAAGTACACACAGGATGGTCCAGGCCAAGAGTACACACAAGATGGTCCAGTACCAGAGTACACTCAAGATGGTCCAGGACCAGAGTACACACAGAATGGTCCAGGACTATAGTACACACAGGATGGTCCAGGACCAGAGTACACACAAGATGGTCCAGAACCAGAATACACACACGATGGTCCAGGACCAGAGTACACACAGCATGGTCCTGGATCAGAGTACACACAGGATGGTTCAGTACCAGAGTGCACACAAGATGATCCAGGACCAGAGACCACACAGGATGGTCCAGGACCAGAGTAAACACAGGTTGGTCCAGTACAAGAGTACACACAGGATAGTCCAGGACTAGAGTACACACAGGATGGTCCAGGACCAGAGTGCACACAGGATGGTCCAGGACCAGAGTGCACACAGGATGGTCCAAGGCCAGAATACACACAGGATGGTCCAAGGCCAGAATGCACTCAGGATGGTCCAGAACAATAGTACACACTGGATGGTCCAGGACCAGAGTACACACATGATTTTCCAGGACCAGAGTGCACACAGGATGGTCCAGGACCAGAGTACACTCAGGATGGTCCAGGACCAGAGTACAGACATGATGGACCAGAGACAACAGATGGTCAGACATGAGTACCACAGGATTCCGGACCAGAGTGCACACAGGATGGTCCAGGACCAGAGTACACTCAGGATGGTCCAGGACCAGAGTGCACACAGGATGGTCCAGGACCAGAGTACATACATGATGGTCCAGGACCAGAGTACACACATGATTGCTCAGGACCAGAGTGCACACAGAATGGTCCAGGACTTCAGTACACACAGGATGGTCCAGGACCAGAGTGCATACAAGATGTTCAGGACCAGAGTACACTCAGGATGGTCTAGGACAAGAGTACACACAGGATGGTCCAGGACCAGAGTACAGACATGATGGTCCAGGACCAGAGTACACACATGATGGTCCAGAACCAGGGTGCACACAGGATGGTCCAGGACCAGAGTACACTCAGGATGGTCCAGGACCAGAGTGCACACAGGATGGTCCATTACCAAAGTACAGACATGATGGTCCAGGACCAGAGTACACACATGATGGTCCAGGACCAGAGTGCACACAGGATGGTCCAGGACCAGAGTACACACATGATGGTCCAAGGCCAGAGTACACACAGGATGGACCAGGATCAGATTACACACAGGATGGTCCAGGACCAGAGTGCACACAGGATGGTCCAGGACCAGAGTGCACACAGGATGGTCCAGGACCAGAGTGCACACAGGATGGTCCAGGACCAGAGTGCACACATGATGGTCCAGGACCAGAGTGCACACAGGATGGTCCAGGACCAGAGTACACACATGATGGTCCAAGGCCAGAGTACACACAGGATGGACCAGGATCAGATTACACACAGGATGGTCCAGGACCAGAGTGCACACAGGATGGTCCAGGATCAGATTACACACAGGATGGTCCAGGACCAGAGTGCACACAGGATGGTCCAGGACCAGAGTACACACAGGATGGTCCAGGACCAGAGTGCACACAGGATGGTCCAGGACCAGAGTGCACACAGGATGGTCCAGGACCAGCGTACACGCAAGACAGTCCAGGACCAAAGCTGGTCAATCGATTGACAGACCATCTAGTTGATTTACCAGGAGGGACCCTTCCTCCCTCCTTTCTTCCCTCTCTCTCCATCTCATCTTCTTTGTCTCCCTCTCTACTCCATCCCTCCTTCCTTCACTTACTCCAGGATTATACATGATAGATAATATATGTATGTGTATGTGTCTGTATGTATGTGTATGAGTGTACATATGTGTCTGAGTATGTGATGGTGTGTACATGTTCGTGCGTACATATGTATGTACCATTATGTGGTTGAAGGGGTCGAGTCTCAACTCCAGGTGGGACCAGGAGCTGTGACTCGACTCACACAGTACTTACACTGCCTCTCTCTCAGGACCCATCTTCTCCCACTGGCTCATATAATAAATACACTTGAATTGTGTATGTGGTATGTCCAGCACTCACTGATGCACCACTAGGTCAACCATAGTTCACTCTACACCTCTCGGTGAACCATGGTTCACTCTATATTCAGTAACTCAATGTCAAAATCGCTTAGAGTAAAGATATAGTGCAGCCTTGCTGGTTCATCCTTTTTAAATCACTTGTTCTCTCTAGGCTGGAATATTGCTGTACACTAACAGCAACTTTCAAGACATGGGAGAAATTGCAGGTCTGGAGAATATACAGAGAACTTTCAATGCATGTTTAAGTTCAATAAAGCACCTCAATTTATTGGACCATTTGAAATCCCTTGACCTGTACTCCTTGGAATGCAGGCGAGAAAGATGCATCATAATTTACACCTGGAAAATCCTAGAGGGAATAGTTGCAAATCTTCACACAGAAATCACTCCCTTTAAAAGAAAAAGACTCAGCAGGTGGTGCAACATTCCCCCACTGTAAAGCAGGGATGCCGTGAGTACACCAAGGGATAACACAGTGTCAGAGGACCAAGATTGTTCAACTGCTTCCCAGCATTACAATTATTATTATTATTATTATTATTATTATTAGTAGTAGTAGTAGTAGTAGTAGTATTAGTATTATTATTATTATTAGTACTACTACTACTACTACTATTACTGTTATTATTAGTATTATTATTATTCTTTCTTTCTTTCAACACACTGGCCGTATCCCACCGAGGCGGGGTGGCCCAAAAGGAAAAATGAAAGTTTCTCCTTTTACATTTAGTTATATATACAGGAGAAGGGGTTACTAGCCCCTTGCTCCCATTATTATTATTATGATTATGATTATTATTATTATTATTATTATTATTATTATTATTATTATTATTATTATTATTATTATTATAACTATGATTATTATTATTATTATTATTATTATTATTATTATTATTATTATTATTATTATTATTATTATTATTATTATTATTATTATTATGATGCGATTTTTTTATTTTTAACTAATGCTATTAATCACATTTAATTTTCTTCAGAGCAATGATATGAATATTATATTTTAAGATATTCTGGAGTACATTTCTGATGATGCTGTTCATGTGAGTACATGACAGTACACCAGCATCATGGGGGATGAGGACAAGTCCATCAAGTTGCAGCTTTTTCACCTCAGTTCCCATGCTCATGCTAATTGGCTAGAGGCCTGGAGGAGGTATGACCTCCTTACCTGCGTTGCGACTGTGCTTCATTACTTCTTGTGATTCCTGTTAATTACCTGTCAGGTTTCACTCGTTCATAGCAGCATTTTACAAGTCCTGGGAGGTCACTAAGTATCCTAAGTCCCTTGCCTTGCTTGTAGGAAGTCTGGTTCTGCTGTCTTAGGTTAGTATTATAGTTATGTGGATGCTGATACATCTATGGTGGTGATGAGTTAGGGAGTGTTCCAGTGCTCCTGTGGGTTTACCTCACAAGGATCTTGTCTAAGTTGTACTTAACTCTCTTATGGATGATTGATAGACGTTCTGTCAACATTCCTTGATCTGTAGAACACTGATTCTCGACTTAATTATCACCTGCCCACTGTAACAGTCTGGACCACAACACTCACATACAAACCTACTGGAGTTCTACGACAAGGTAACAGAAGTAAGACAAGAGGGAGAGGGATGGGTAGACTGCATCTTCTTGGACTGTAAGAAGACTTTTGATACAGTAACACACAAGAAACTGTTGAAAAGCTAGATGAGCAGGCAGGAATAACAGGAAAAACATTGCAATGCATCAGAGAATACCCGACAAGAAAGAAAAAAACGAGTGATGGTACATGATGAGGTGTCTGAATGGGCGCCTATGACGAGCGGGGTTCTACAAGGGTCAGTCCTATAGTCGGTGCTGTTTCTGGTATATATGATATGATGAAAAGGATAGAATCACAGGTGTCCCTGTTTGCAGAAGATGTGAAACTAATGAGGAGAATACAAGTGAACGAGGATTAGGTAAGACTACAAGGGGATCTGGAAAGGCTACGAGCCTGGTCCGACGAAAGGCTACTGGAATTTAACCCTAGCAAGTGCAAAGTCATAAATAAAGCTTGGGAAAGGACAAAGATGACTGCAGACAGGGTACAGCCTAGAGGGAGTCAAAGGCTGTAACCCCCCCTCAAGAAAAATGATCTTGGGGTGAGTATAATACCGAGCACATCTCCTGAGGCACACATCAACCAAATATCTGCTGCAGCATATGGGCGCCTGGCAAACCTAAGAACAGCATTTCGACATCTGTGTAAGGAGTCATTCAAGACACTACACAGTGTACGTCAGACACTGACCAGTGTACGTCAGTCCCATATTGGAGTATGCAGCACCAATATGGAACCCACACCTAGTCAAACACATCTAGAAATTGAAGAAAGTGCAAAAGTTTGTAACAAGACTAGTCCCGGAGATGAGGGGCATGTCCTACGAGGAGAGGATAAAATAAATCAACCAGACGGCACTAGAGTACAGGAGGGATAGGGAGGATATGATAACTACATATAAAATACTAAGAGGAATTGACAAGGTGGGCAAATACAGGATGTTCCCGAGATAGGACACAGAAACAAGGGGTCACAATTGGAAGTTGAAGACTCAGGTGAGTGAAAGGGATGTTACGAAGTATTTCTTCAGCCATAGAGTTGCCAGGAAGTGGAACAATCTGGAGAATGATGTAGTGGAGGCAGGATCCATACATAGCTTTAAGAAGAGAGTGGATCTAGTAGCGATCAGTGAAGAGGCGGGGCCAGGAGCTATGATTTGACCCCTGCAACCACAATTAGGTGAGCACAGTTAGGTGACTTTA
>WNWK01040465.1:0-16953 GCA_009830355.1 Cherax destructor | reverse complement strand
TGAGGTGAATCATAGAACTGACGGGGGAAAAAAAGTGAGTGGTGCACTGAGAAGTCTGTGGAGACAAAGAACTTTATCCATGGAAGCAAAGAGGGAAATGTATGAGTGTATTGTTATACCAATGCTCTTATATGGGTGTGAAGCATGGGTGCTGAATGTTGCAACAAGGAGAAGGCTGGAGGCAGTGGAGATGTCGTGTCTGAGGGCAATGTGTGGTGTGAATATAATGCAGAGAATTCGTAGTTTGGTAATTAGGGAGGTGCAGGATTACCAAAACTATTATCCAGAGGGCTGATGAGGGGTTGTTGAGATGGTTTGGACATGTAGAGAGGAAGGAACAAAATAGAATGACTACGAGAGAGAGTATAAATCTGTAGCAGAGGAAAGGCAGGGTAAAGGTTGGCCTAGGAAAGGGTGGAAGGAGGAGGTAAAGGAGGTTTTGTGTGTGAGGGGCTTAGACTTCCAGCAAGCATGTGTGAGCGTGTTACATACGAGCGAATAGAGACAAATGGTTTTTATGACTTGACGTGCTGTTGGAGTGTGAGCAGGGCAATGTTTATGAAAGGATTCAGGGAAACCGACAGGCCGAACTTGAGCCCTGGAGATGGGAAGCACAGTGCCGGCACTCTGAAGGAGGGTTGTTAATGCTGCAGTTTTATAACTGTAGTGTAAGCGTCCCTGAGGCAAGGCAGTGGTGGAGTGAATGATGGTGAAAGTTTTTGTTTTTCGGGCCACCCTACCTTGGTGGGAAACGGCCGATGGGTTAATAAAATAAAAATAATGAGAGGTACCATGAAGGCAGCAGCTACAACGAAGGTAGCAACTACAATGAAGGCAGCAGCTACAATGAAGGTAGCAACTACAATGAAGGCAGCAGCTACAATGAAGGTAGCAACTACAATGAAGGCATCAGCAGCAGAACTATCATGAAGACAGCATCAGCAGCTATCACGAAGGCAACAGCAGCAGCTACCATGAAGGCAGCAGCAGCTGTCAAAATTCAACAGCAACAGCTTCCATGGAGGCAGCAGGAGCAGCTATTATGAAGGCAGCATCAGCATCAGCACCTACCATGAAGGCAGCATCAGCATCAGCACCTACCATGAAGGCAGCAGCAGCAGCAGCTACTATTAAGGGGATAATGATACAAGTAACGCAGACACTTACATTTTTAAGTCACAGTTGAGTGTTGTCTTAGCCAGGGTGTCCAGCTGGTCCTGCTGGGGTACTGTGAGGGTGACTTTGGTGTACACTTCTAAATACTTCACCTTTATACTGTGATGATGTAGGTGATCAATCATGTCTTGGATGCCCACCATTGTTACTGTGCTCTTCTCACACCTCAGCCAACAGTACCTGTTGATGATGACACAACTTTAGGGGGGGATGAGCGTCTGTCGATTTATAAAAAAAAAAATTGAAAAATTATAGAAAAGAATTTTTTCTTACCAAAAAAAAATAGTGCATAATTCTGGCAACAAGTTGATGCAATCTGCTTATTTCTATCATAAGTAAGTTTATACTAAAAAGTATTTTTTTTGTTCTTGGTGTCAGCAAAAACACGTGTTAGCAATTAGTCATTTTTTTTACCCCTGAAATTGCGATTTTTATGATAGTTTCACTTTAAATACAGTACATGGCAACCTCTGCAAGGAGTGGTGTGTGTGTGAGCTGCAACACGTCTCTCAGTGGCCTTACAGCCTCCGATAAGCATAGTGGAATGTACTGCTCTGGAAGGTGGCGTGCGATTTCCCAAAAGTTGTACACTTACATAATTATCAATATCTCAGGAGTAAGTTATTGACATTGTAATCCCTCTCACGCAAAGAATATTTATCATAGCATCATGATTGTTTTGCAGGGTTATAGAGGAATGATGGTTCTATCGAACTAGAGTGATTCACAACCAGTCACGGTATTGTGCCTTTTTTTTGTTATTTAGAGAGTGATTTTGCGATATGTTGTAAGGTTTCTTGATAGTGACTTTTGTTTTCTCAAAAAAATTGAAAAAAAAAAACACATTTCAATAATTTGTATAATGCAATCTATTGACAGAAAGCTCAAACTGCTCTCTAGTTCTATAGCCTAACTCTTCCTCTTTCATCTGATCTCAATTAGAACATTGAATGTCGTACCAATTTTGTAGGAGAGGGATTGCCATAAACCCTATCAAATAGGGCATTTTATTTTTTTTTCTATATAACTCTAAGGCAAAACGTCACTAAAAACTCAGTGTCTATGTTTCAAATGTTGCTTAATTTAAAGACAATATTCCCAATGAAATATTTGCATAATAAAAAAAAAAGGTAAATTCGGCTCATCCCCCCCCTCAACCTTAAGTTGTCTGTTGATGATTCCGCACCACCACAACCACCATCACTGCTGCGGCCACCACAACCACCATCACTGCTGCGGCCACCACAACCACCATCACTGCTGCGGCCACCACAACCACCATCACTGCTGCGCACCACAACCACCATCACTGCTGCGGCCACCACAACAACCATCACTGCTGCGGTACCACAACAACCATCACTGGCCACAACAACCATCCTGTCGGCCACCACAACACCATCACTGCTGCGGCCACCACAGCAACCATCACTGCTGCGGCCACCACAACAACCATCACTGCTGCGGCCACCACAACAACCATCACTGCTGCGCACCACAACAACCATCACTGCTGCGGCCACCAACAACCATCACTGCTGCGGCCACCACAACAACCATCACTGCTGCGGCCACCACAACAACCATCACTGCGGACCACAACAACCATCACTGCTGCGGCCACCACCAACCATCACTGCTGCGCCACCACAGACCACCATCACTGCTGCGGCACCACAGACCACCATCACTGCTGCGGCCACCACAACCACCATCACTGCTGCGGCCACCACCACCATCACTGCTGCGGCCACCACAACCACCATCACTGCTGCGGCCACCACAACCACCATCACTGCTGCGGCCACCACAACCACCATCACTGCTGCGGCCACCACAACAACCATCACTGCTGCGGCCACCACAACAACCATCACTGCTGCGGCCACCACAACCACCATCACTGCTGCAGCCACCACAACCACCATCAACTGCTGCGGCCACCACAACCACCATCACTGCTGCGGCCACCACAACCACCATCACTGCTGCGGCCACCACAACAACCATCACTGCTGCGGCCACCACAACAACCATCACTGCTGCGGCCACCACAACCACCATCACTGCTGCGCCACCACAACACCATCACTGCTGCGGCCACCACAACAACCATCACTGCTGCGGCCACCACAACAACCATCACTGCTGCACCACAACAGCCATCACTGCTGCGGCCACCACAACAACCATCACTGCTGCGGCCACCACAACAACATCTGCTGCGGCCACCACAACAACCATCACTGCTGCGGCCACCACAACCACCATCACTGCTGCGCCACCACAACCACCATCACTGCTGCGGCCATTACAACCACCATCACTGCTGGCCACCACAACACCATCACTGCTGCGGCCACCACAACCACCATCACTGCTGCGGCCACCACAACCACCGTCACTGCTGCGGCCACCACAACACCCATCACTGCTGCGGCCACCACAACCACCATCACTGCTGCGGCCACCACAACCACCATCACTGCTGCGGCCCACAACAACCATCACTGCTGCGGCCACCACAACAACTATCACTGCTGCGGCCACCACAACCACCATCACTGCTGCAGCCACCACAACCACCATAACTGCTGCGCCACCACAACCACCATCACTGCTGCGACCACCACAACCACCATCATGCTGCGGCCACCACAACCACCATCACTGCTGCGGCCACCACAACCACCATCACTGTTGGCCACCACAACCACCATCACTGCTGCGGCCACCACAACAACCATCACTGCTGCGGCCACCACAACAACCATTACTGCTGCGGCCACCACAACCACCATCACTGCTGCGGCCACCACAACCACCATCACTGCTGCGGCCACCACAACCACCATCACTGCTGCGGCCCCCACAACCACCATCACTGCTGCGGCCCACAACCATCACAGCTGCGCCACCACAACCACCATCACTGCTGCGGCCACCACAACCACCATCACTGCTGCGGCCACCACACCAATATCACTGCTGCGGCCACCAACCACCATCACTGCTGCGGCCACCACAACAACCATCACTGCTGCGGCCACCACACCACCATCACTGCTGCGCCACCCAACCATCACTGTGGCCACCACAGCCACCATCACTGCTGCGCCACCACAGCCACCATCACTGCTGCGGCCACCACAACAACCATCACTGCTGCGGCCACCACAACCACCATCACTGCTGCGGCCACCACAACCACCATCACTGCTGCAGCCACCACAACCACCATCACTGCTGCGGCCACCACAACCACCACACTGCTGCGCAACCACACAACCATCACTGCTGCGGCCACCACAACAACCATCACTGCTGCGGCCACCACAACCACAATCACTGCTGCGGCCACCACAACCACCATCACTGCTGCAGCCACCACAACCACCATCACTACTGCAACTCCCATAACCACCATCACTGCTGCACCCACTACAACCACAATCACTGCTGTAACCATAACAACCACCATCACTGCTGCAACCACCACAACCACCATCACTGCTGCAACTACCATAACCACCATCACTGCTGCAACTACCATAACCACCATCACTGCTGAAACTACCATAACCACCATCATTGCTGCGGCCACCACAACCACCATCACTGCTGCGGCCACCACAACCACCATCACTGCTGTAACCACAACAGCCACTATCACTGCTGCAACTACCATAACCACCATCACTGCTGCAACTACCATAACCACCATCACTGCCGCAAATACCATAACCACCATCACTGCTGTAACCACAACAGCCACTATCACTGCTCTAACGACCACAACGACCATCACTGTTCTAACCACCACAACGACCATCACTATTTTAACCACCACAACCACCATCACTGCTCTAATTACCAACACCACCACTACCAACACCAGTGTCACTCACACTTGAGTCACTCACAACACTGTCAATCACACTAGCTTAACTAGCACCAGTGTTATTCGCACCAGCTTAACTAACACCATTGTTACTCACCAGCTTAACTTACACCAGTGTCACTCTCACAAGTTTCACTCACACCAGTGTTACATGAGTGTCACTCACAGGAGTGTCAGTTTAACAAGTGACACCCACTCCAGTCTCAATCCTCAATAGCGGCAGCGGCAGCAAGCAGCAAGAACCTTGTCCTCTACTCTTCCTTCCATCTGAGGTGCCCAGCAGCCCTGTGATGGCCTAATCAAGACCCACATAACACTAACATATATGGATACCCAGAATGATATAAATCAACTACAGTAATAACCTAAAAATACACAAATCAGCAACTAATAGGACTCGTGTTACCACCACCTGCCCCGCTGCCACTGAAGTGATACTCCACAACATTCACCCATTCCACATCGCCTACTTATTCATCTGAAGCCACGGTCAATGGCCAAGGGTCATAGCAACAACAGAATATCCAGTAAGCAGCCAAGAACTCCTAACATCCCAGGTGAGAGCAGCATTTCTACAAGGAAAACTTCTCGTACTGCCAGCCAGGCCTCAACCCCCAAACATCTGCACCATCACAACACACGACAGACAACAACAATAATGGCCGCCGCCACAGTCCAAGATAAATCTTTCCATGGATTTGATGTTAAGAAGATTAATGACCCAGAAATAGCTAAACTCCTTATGATCCAGAACCAAACAATCACCAAGCTTACCCAGGAAATGCAGGAGCTTAAAACCTCCAACGCACAGTATCTCATCAAGATCACAACTCTGGAAGACAAACTAACCACTCTAGAACAACTAAGCAACACCCACACCCAGTCCGTGGACACCATCAACACTCTAAAACACCAAGTCACTCAACTAAACAAGAACATCATAGAAGAAAGATCACGGGTGGACCTACAACTTACTGATGTCATCAACAACTTTCAAGACCATAATGACCAACAACAGCTAAGTGACGTTGTTATAGTTAATAGCAAACATCTCCCACCTACAGTCACCCAAGAGACATGCATGGAGGCCACCCTACAACTCTTCAAGGACCACCTTAGCCTAAACATACGTAGTGATGAACTAAAAGATTGCAAACTAATGGGCTACCAAGCAGGAAAAAAAAACAGTGCTATTAAAATTCAATACCAGCTTGCAAAGAAACAACCTACTAAAAACATCCATAGCTATGAAATCTGATGTGTATGTTAACGAGTTAGTTAGTTTGATATCTTTATTATGCACCCCATACCCATCCTGTGGGCGGTAGTCAAAAGATTACAGAGGTACATAATGGGTCCAGGGACTGGACCTCAAAGTTTGATAGCTGAGCAAGTTACAAAGGTAAAGAACTCAGATGGTCACAATCATGACAAGTTACAAAGGTATTTGCAGATTACAGAGGTATATATAGGGTCCAGAGACTGGGCCCCAAAGTTTTGATAGCTGAACAAGGTACAATGGTAATGAATTCACTAGTTACAAGGTAATGAATCATGTAAGTAAATTTACTTACGTCTGTACATGGTTGCACTCATGAACAAATGTTAACGAGTTCCTTACCAAAACAAGACAAAACCTCCTTTATCGATTAAGAAAATTACGTAATGCCCAAAAAATTCATCAGTGCTTTGTGAGGGATGGTAAAATCGCAGTTAGGAAACAGCCCACTGGGAAGAGATATTTCATTGCAACAGAACACGAACATAAAAGATTCCTGAGTGAGGCTGGGTTAACAGAATTAGAATAATATGTAGTAAACCCACTGTCCACGATTAGTGTTATGAACCATCTTTAAATTTTGTTCCCCAAAATTCCAATACCCTCTTACCATTAAATTTTCACTTTATATCCAACTACCATTCTACCTCATAGTCTTAATTCTACCTCATAGTCTTAATTCTACCTCATAGTCTTAATTCTACCTCATAGTCTTAATTCTACCTCATAGTCTTAATTCTACCTCATAGTCTTAATTCTACCTCATAGTCTTAATTCTACCTCATAGTCTTAATTCTACCTCATAGTCTTAATTCTACCTCATAGTCTTAATTCTACCTCATAGTCTTAATTCTACCTCATAGTCTTAATTCTACCTCATAGTCTTAATTCTACCTCATAGTCTTAATTCTACCTCATAGTCTTAATTCTACCTCATAGTCTTAATTCTACCTCATAGTCTTAATTCTACCTCATAGTCTTAATTTGTATTTGATAACTACAAAATCCCCTTATTATTCAAGCTTTATTGCACAATTTTTATTTTATAATTATTATTGCCCCATTTTTTTATACTTCATTGCTCAATCTTATTTTATACCTTTATTTTTATTAACCTATCATTGCCAAAGATCCAAGCTTCCATACACAGCTCCAACATCATTGCCCTATCTTAACCATTTATACTTTTTAATAACCTGTGGCAAAAAATCCCATTTTACTTATTTTAATATCTACTGTATACCATTCTTTGCCCCTCTTTATTTTTTATTATACTTTTATATAAACCTGTATTATACCTTTATTTCTATTGCAACTATTCTCTAGTGCAATTACAAGTAACAGTCTGGTGCTACTTTGCTCTATAAATATCTTATAACTACCTTATTTTCTATTAATATAATAGGTAATATCTAGTTTACCTAATTACATTCTACCTTATTAAATAACCAACACCAAACTCATTGGTACTACCCAATTTTGTAATTTAAACTTAATAGTTTATCTAAATTTGTAATTTTTACTGTACTTTATTTCATTCTAGCTTAATACATAACCAATACCAAACTCATTGGTGCTACCTTGTTTTTAGAAATTGTATCTTATTAGTTTATATCTAATTTTTTTATTTCATACTAGCTTAATACATACTCAATACCAAGTCCACTATGTTTATATGTTACTATACTCTATTTGACCAATGTGCATTAGTTATATACTTATCAAAACATCCCCTTACTACATATATCATTACTATAACTCACCACACTATACATGATATAACAAAATCACTATTTAACCTAAATGATGAATGATCACGTCGACCCTGATCTAAACCTATTTAATCAAACACCCATTCAAAATTTACTGGAAAATAACTGCCTCTACTACACAGCATCACAAGCCCACACTGTCCTAAACACTACTAAAAGTATAACAGTTCTTAACTACAATGTCCGATCCTTAAGCAAACACTATGATGACCTCCTTGCCCTCCTTGGTTCCCTAAAAACAACCTTCACATGTATTGTCCTTACTGAAACCTGGCTTAAGCAGGATACAATAGATATCTACTCGCTGCCAGGATACACAGCAATACACAACAGACCACATCAAGCGGTCTACCTGGAGTCTACCTGGAGAGAATTCCAGGGGTCAACGCCCCCACGGCCCGGTCTGTGACCAGGCCTCTTGTTGGACCAGAGCCTGATCAACCAGGCTGTTACTGCTGGCCGCACGCAGTCCAACGTACGAACCACAGCCCGGCTGATCAGGTACCGACTTGAGGTGACTGTCCAGTGCCTGCTTGAAGACAGCCAGGGGCTTGTTGGTAATCCCCCTGATGTATGCTGGGAGGCAGTTGAACAATCTTGGGCCCCTCACACTTATTGTGTTGTCCCTCAACGTGCTAGTGGCACCCCTGCTCTTCATTGGGGGAATGTTACATCGCCTGCCGAGTCTTTTGCTTTCGTAGGGAGTGATTTTTGTGTGCAAGTTTGGTACTAAGCCCTCGAGAATTTTCCATGTTTATATAATAATGTATCTCTCCCGCCTGCGTTCTAGAGAGTACAGGTTTAGGAACTTCAAGCGTTCCCAGTAGTTGAGGTGGTTTATCGCACTTATGCGTGCGGTGAAGGTTCTCTGCACATTTTCAAGGTCAGCAATTTCACCCGCCTTGAAAGGTGCAGTTAGTGTGCAGCAATATTCCAGCCTAGATAGAACAAGCGATCTGTAAAGTGTCAATATGGGCTTGGCATCCCTGGTTTTGAAGGTTCTCATTATCCATCCTGTCATTTTTCGAGCAGATGCAATTGCTACATTGTTATGGTCCTTGAAGGTGAGATCCTCTGACATGATCACTCCCAGGACTTTGACATTAGTTTTTCGCTCTATTGTGTGGTTGGAATTAGTTTTCTACTCCGATGAGATTTTAATTTCTTCACGTTTTCCGTATCTGAGTAATTGAAATTTCTCATCATTGAACTTCATATTGTTTTCTGCAGCCCATTTAAAGATTTGGTTTATGTCTGCTTGGAGTCTTGCAGTGTCTTCAACGGTGGACACTGTCATACAGATTCGGGTGTCATCTGCAAAGGAAGACACAGCACTGTGGCTTATATCCCTGTCAATGTCTGATATGAGGATGAGGAATAGGATGGGAGCAAGTACTGTGCCTTGTGGAACAGAGCTTTTCACAGTAGCTGCCTCAGACTTTACTCTGTTGACTACTACTCTTTGTGTTCTACGTGTTAGGAAATTATAAATCCATCTACCAACTTTTCCTGTTATTCCTTTATCACGCATTTTGTGTGCTATTACACCATGGTCACACTTGTCAAAGGCTTTGCAAAATCTGTGTATATAACATCTGCATTATGTTTATCTTCTAGAGCATCCAGGACCTTGTCGTAGTGGTCCAGTAGTTGGGGCAGACAGGAGCGGCCTGCTCTAAACCCATGCTGTCCTGGGTTGTGCAATTGATGGGTATCAAGATGGGTGGCGATCTTGCTTCTTAGAACCCTTTCAAAGATTTTTATGATATGGGACGTTAGCGCAATTGGTCTGTAGTTCTTTGCTATTGCTTTACTGCCCCTTTGTGGAGCGGGGCTATGTCTGTTGTTTTTAGTAGCTGCGGGACGATCCCAGTGTCCATGCTCCCTCTCCATAGGATGTTAAAAGCATGTGATAGGGGCTTCTTGCAGTTCTTGATGAACACGGAGTTCCATGAGTCTGGGCCTGGAGCGGAGTGCATGGGCATGTCATTTATTGCCTTTTCAAAGTCATTTGGCGTAGTGATGATGTCAGAAAGGCATGCGTCTGTCAAGTTCTGTGGCACTCTCATGAAAAATCATTTAGGTTTTCGATTTTCAGTCTGGTTAGTGGCTCGCTAAAGACTGAGTCATACTGGGATTTAAGTAACTCACTCATTTCCTTGCTGTCATCTGTGTAGGACCCATCCGGTTTAAGTAGGGGCCCAATACTGGTTGTTGTTCTCTACTTTGATTTTGCATAGGAAAAGAAATACTTAGGGTTTCTTTCAATTTCATTTATGGCTCTTAGTTCTTCCCGTGTCTCTTGATTCCTATAAGATTCCTTTAGTTTTAATTCGATGTTTGCTATTTCTCTGACTAGTGTCTCCCTACGTATTTCAGAGATATTGGCCTCCTGTAGCCGCTCCGTTATTCTGTGCCTTCGCCTGTATAGGGAGCGCCTCTCTTTCTAGTTTGCATCTTCTCCTCCTTTTCCTTAAGGGAATTTGCCTTGAGCAAACCTCAAGTACCACAGAGTTAATTTGTTCAAGACATAGGTTGGGATCCGTGATGCTTAGGCAATCTTCCCAGTTTATATCATTTAGGACTTGGTTTACTTGGTCCCACCTTATGTTTTTGTTATTGAAGTTGAATTTGGAGAAAGCTCCTCACGGCTGATCACATTTTGTTGATCTGGAGCTCCCCATGCATGTCTGGACCTCTATTATGTTGTGATCTGAGTATATTGTTTTTGATATGATGACATTTCGTATCAGATCATCATTGTTGGTGAAGATGAGGTCCAGCGTATTCTCTAATCTTGTGGGCTCTACTATTTGCTGGTTTAAGGTGAACTTGGTGCAGAGATTTAAAAGTTCATGCATGTGTGAATTTTCATCTGAGCTGCCTCCTGGTGTTATCTCTGCTACCACATTGTTTGCAATGTTCCTCCATTTTAGGTGCCTGAGGTTGAAATCCCCCAGTAGCAAGATGTTGGGGGCAGGAGCTGGAAGATTTTCCAGACAGTGGTCAATTTTCAGAAGCTGTTCCTGGAATTGTTGGGACGTTGCATCCGGGGGCTTGTAGACAACCACGATGACCAGGTTTTGATTCTCGACCTTTATTGCTAATACTTCAACTACATCATTTGAGGCATTTAGTAGTTCTGAACATATAAGTGACTCTGTGATATACAGGCCAACCCCCCCTTTTTGCCTATTCACTCTGTCACACCTGTATAGGTTGGGAGGTATTGCAATCTATTACTCTAATGAAATATCCTGCTGTGACACCACTTGCTATAATGATGAATATGGAGAATATATTTTTGCTAAATTTACTGCACAAAACCTTAAGACTCCCATAACCATTGGGGCCATTTACCGGATGCCTCATACAAACATCCCAAATTTTAGCGATCAACTAAAAACGCTAATAACAAACAACCAATTGAACAAACACCACCTTATCTTAGCTGGAGACTTCAACATCAACCTTGGCCAACCAGATGACCAGCCAGTAACCGATTTCATCAACAATATGAACAACACACTTCTCATACCAACCATAACCAAACCAACTAGGCTTACTGATATGAGTGCAACCATAATCGACCATATATGGACCAATATCCTAGCCCCCCTTAAATCGGGGATAATAACAGACAGCACCACAGACCACTACCCAACCTTCCTCTTAACAAACATTAGTAAACCGCCCCTAGAATACACCAAAGTTTCATTCCGACTCCATGACCAAGCTTCAATAAATAACTTCACAACAGAGCTAGAGACAGTTGACTGGGCTATAGAATTCCCAAATGCCAAGGGTATCGATGAGTGGACAGACAACTTTCTTAATAAATTACATAGACTATACAACAAACATTGTTCTATAAAAATGAAACAGATTACGAATAAACGGTTAGGCTGCCCATGGCTAACTAACAGCTTACTAAAATCCATTAACAAGAAACATCAATATGAGAAGCAATATAGACGGGGATTCATACATAAGGAGTTTGTTAAACATTATTCATCAGTTCTCACCAAACTAATAAAAAAAGCCAAACAATTGTACTACTCTAGCAGATTCACTGAAACAAGAGGAGATATAAAAAAGACCTGGAAAACACTCTCACAGATTATGGGCACCCACAAACTGAAAAAAAAAAATAGGGATATTGTCCTAGCTAAACCAAACGAAACACCACTACAGCCTATTGTTACAGTAAACAAGATAAATGACTTCTTCTCAACTATAGGATCAAATCTTGCCGGTAAAATCCCAGATACCAATGCCCGAGCAAGTGATTACCTAGATAGGAATTTCCCATCCTCCTTGGCATAATATAGTTTCTATATTGGAGTGGCTTAGGCAAATTTATGACTAGCTTAAGTATTATGAAGCAATAGTTGTATTAGAATTTTGGTTAGTACTGTGCAAATTAAGGGGAATCACAGATATCGATAAGTGTATTTTGCTGTGGTTAGTACTGTGCAAATTAAGGGGAATCACAGATATCAATAAGTGTATTTTGCTGTGGATATGTGCAAGATAAAGTAGTTTTCATGTGGTTAGCTACCGGTTGGGTGCGTAAGTGAGATAAGATGTTTTTTAACGGTGCTTTTGAAAATGGAGGTTGCGTCTGCAGTTCTAGAGTTTTCAAGCAGGGAGTTCCAGATTTTAGGCCCTTTTATGCGCATTGAATTTTTGTATAGATTTAGTCGGACACGGGGAATGTCAAAGAGATGTTTATGTCTGATATTATGTCTATGGGTCCTGTCACAACTGTCAAGAAAGTGTTTTAGCTCAGGGTTAAAGTTGGAATTAATGGTTCTATAAATGTAGATAGCAGAGTAGTAAGTATGGATGTTCTGAACAGTGAGTAGGTTTAGGTCTTTGAAGAGTGGGGGGGGTGCTGCCTAGCGCTGCTTTGTGTGATAATTCTTACTGCAGCTTTTTGTTGGGTTATTATTGGCTTTAGGTGGGTAATTGCTGTTGATCCCCATGCACAAATGGCATATGTGAGGTTGGGATAGATGAGTGAGTAGGGCTGATTGTGGTACATAATACCATATCTTAGAGAGGATCCCCACAGTTTTGGACACTTTCTTTGTTATGTGTTGGATATGGGTGCTGAATTTCAGGCTGCTGTCAAGGTGAAGGCCCAGGAACTTGCCCTCGTTATGTTTAGCAATAGGTGTAGTATTGATCTTAATGTATAATTGTGGATCATCTGTTCTGTTGCCAAACATAATATAGAAGGTCTTATCTTATCAGTGTTAAGTGTAAGTTTATTGGCTGTCATCCATGTTGATATTTTTATTAGTTCGTACTTTAACAATGGTATTAAGCGTGGCAAGGTTTGTGTGGGAGATGACATAAGTTGTGTCGTCAGCAAAGAGTATTGGTTTCAGGTGTTGGGATACATTGGGAAGATCATTGATGTATAAGAGAAAGAGCAGGGGACCACGGACACTTCCCTGCGGTACTCCGGTGTCAAGTGGTCGTGTCGTGGAGGATGTGTCTTTAACAGTGACATACTGGTACCTATTAGTGAGGTAGGATTTGAAGTATGCTAGTGCATGACCTCTTATTCCATAGTGGTCAAGTTTGTGGAGTAGGATGCCGTGGTTTACTGTGTCAAAAGCTTTCCTTAGGTCAATAAAAAGTCCTAGTTGATATTCCTTATTTTCGAGTGCTGTGTAAAGCAGGTCTATCATTTTTACTATTGCATCGTTAGTGCTTTTATTTTTCCTGGAGCCAAATTAGCAGGGGTTGAGTATGCTTTGTGTCGTTATAAACGAGTATAATCTCTTGGGCACAAGTTTCTCGAAGATTTTGGATAGCAATGGTAGATTTGATATAGACCTATAGTTATTTACGTCTGTAGGGTCACCACCTTTGTGTATTGGTGTAACCCTTGCTGTTTTGAGTAGTGTTGGGAAAGTGCTAGTTTCTAATGATTTGTTAAAAAGTAAAGAAATAGGATATGAAAGGACATGAGCGGCTTGCTTGTATATTAAGGGTGGAACTTGAGACAGATGCCCTGATTTATTTTTAAGTGACTTGATTATCATGGAGACTTCAGTGGGTTCAGTGGGTGCAAGATATAAGGAGGATGGGAAATTCCCATCTAGGTAATCACTTGCTCGGGCATTGGTATCTGGTATTATCCCATTATCCCAACATACCTACTGGCCAGACATGAATACTTACGGTGGGGAAGCAACATTCTTGTCGTTATGCTTCGATAGATCTCGTGGTCTTGCTCGGGAGAAATTATCTCGGCAAGCTGGTGATGTTGGTGGTTGTCCCGATGACTCAAGAGAAGATTGATTCCCTTGATCCCTCTGCCGTCCACGTGACTCGCAGGATGGCGTGGAGATACTGGCGTTTTGTGAATGTTGATCGGGAGTAGTGATCCGTATCCTCTCACTATTTCCCTTTCTTACAGTTTATCCATATAACTTGAACCACTATACTCACTATGGTTTAATATCCCACTAATTTACCCTCGTTAGAAGTTAATATATTAATAATTGTGTACGATGAACACTGATCATACCGACGCACATTTCCTCCATCGAAAAACCGTAATGGCGGCGTCGGTCACTATTTAACACATTATCACTCTATTATTGCAGTTTCTTGGACTTAATGTCCCACATTATTCACGGAGCGCAGTTACAGCACTTTCTAATTACGAAGTGAAACCACTACTCGCGTTTTGATCATTTCACATGCCAAATTCCAGCCTCCATGGCGCTCCCGATATCCTGCCTATGGGTATCCACACGTGACTGCCCCACTCTCTGCCCACTTGACCCAGCTCAGTGTACCCACGCTCTTGACCCCTCGTTGACCCCCCTGGGTCTAACTACGCATGCGTCAAGACGTGTGTGTTGGTTCGTTCTTCATTCCAAGAAAAATACGAACCAACAGCCACACATTAAGAATATTCACATAGGAAAGGTTATCGAGTATAACCTTTCGGGAAAATACCCAACATTTTCCACAACTGCAGTTTATCAATACTTGAGCTTCTCTACTTATCTTCCTTAACATAGATTATGAACTCACTCGTTAGCAGCAGTATAATCAATATGAAACGTTGAAAAAGGTGTGAGAGTGATCATGGGAACCCTTCCTCGTTTTCCCTCCCTTGTTTTGAATAGAACTTCCTCTCATGTACACAAACTTTTTAGAAATTTCTACCCAAGAAGATCAACTTGCCTCTATAAACCTTATTTCTACTCATAATAATTATTACAATGAATACTAATATACTAGAAAAATAATCAGACACATAAAAAATGAACTTTATACATTATATTACAGATTAACAAAAATTCTAGAGAAAAAATATTGGAACATACAATAACAGAGCAGCAGAATGCGAGGATGGAAATGAGGTGGAAAGGTTTTACAGTATCATCTACATAAATAGTAATAATCACAATATTATCAAATAATAATAATGAAAATTTTCTGAAGCTCATCAATAAAAATTTATACAACACATGTGACCAATATAATCAGGGGAGGGGTTACTTTATTACACATACAATGCGAAATGGGGTGTATCACCACTCTGACTGTTGTGTGAAGAGTTTAGAGTTCTCTGGACACCTGGAATAACTTTCGTCCCATGTGGTACAACTCCATTGATGGTCACTCTGAACGGTTTGAACATTCAACAAGGTCATTACTCGCAGGATGACGTGGAGCTACTGGTGTTTTGTGAATGTTAAATCTATCAATGATCCTGCATTGTGGCATTTATGAACTCCAACCCATTGTCCAACAGGACACATGGATAAGTACGACGGACAACAACACGTTCTTGAAAGCATTTGCAACAGTGTTGGCTGTTTTATCAGGGATGGGTACTAGCTCACAATACCTTGTCAAGTTATTCACCAAACAAGCAGGTGTTTATTAACCCTCTCCAAGGTCAGAAGTTTGTCAACAGGACGACAGAAGTTCTCTTCAGGTCTCCTTTGTAATGGGATACTTGAGAATCGGATTAGGACCAGTGACGGTACCGTTGTGCTGAAAGCAGACAACTTGTCACATGCTTAGCAATATTCCTCTCATCTTTGCAGAAGTATTTCATTAGTGCCTTACTGATGCTGCTGTCTTTACTTGGATGAGCTGCTCCTGGGACGTTGTGAATCAAGTACAGAGTTGCTGGTACTAGGGATTTTGGTATCACCAACTGGTGTACAGTTCTGCCAAATTAAGGTATTAGAAAAAGAAAAGCAGGATACTGTACACTCTTAAGTTATGGAATTTAATGAGGTCTGAAAAGGCTGTTACGCTGGCATGCAATCCAACGTACGAACCACAGCCTGGCTGGTCATGTACCGACTTCAGATGCCTGTCCAGTGCCTGCTTGAAGACACAGGGTTTATTGATAATCCCCCTTTATATTGCTGGGAGGCAGTTGAACAGTCTTGGGCCCCTGACACTTGTTGTGTTGTCTCTTAACATGCTAGTGGGGACCCTCTGTTTTCATTAGGGGATGTTGCATCGTCTGCCGAGTCTTTTTTTTGTAGAGAGTGATCTTCGTGTGCAAGTTTGGTTTTAATCCCCCAGAATATTCCAAGTGTATATAATAATGTATCTCTCCAGCCTGCATTCTAGGGAGTACAGGTTTAGGAACTCAAGCATTCCCCGTAATGGTGGTTTATCGCAGTTTGCGTGCCGTGAAGGTTCTCTGTACATTTTCTAAGTCAGCAATTTCTTTTCCTTGAAAGGTGCAGTTAGTGTGCAACAATATTCCAGCCTAGATAGAACAAGCGACCTGAAGAATGTCATCATGGGCTTGGCATCCTGGTTTT
>WNWK01040464.1:0-15000 GCA_009830355.1 Cherax destructor | reverse complement strand
TGTTCAAGTGCCATTACCAAACGAATTTATCCCCATTAGGAATAATGTAAAATAGACTTGTCCTTTTAGACCCCCAAAAATACACTTATAAAAGCATTTAAAAAAATAAACTTACATAAAAGGGTGAGTTTGGGGACCATCGTTAACCGAGGTACCATCTGCAGGATAGCAGATGAACAAGGGGGCTTTAGGAAAGGTAGGGGGTGTGTAGACCAAGTGTTTACAGTGAAACATATAGGTGAACAGTATTTGGATAAGGGTAAAGATGTTTTTGTGGCATTTATGGATTTGGAAAAGGCGTATGATAGGGTAGATAGGGGGGCAATGTGGCAGATGTTGCAGGTGTATGGAATAGGAGGAAGGTTACTGAAAGCAGTGAAGAGTTTTTATGAGGATAGTGAGGCTCAGGTTAGTGTGTGTAGGAGGGAAGGGGACTATTTCCCAGTAAAAGTGGGCCTTAGACAAGGATGTGTGATGTCACCGTGGTTGTTCAATAAATTTATAGATGGGGTTGTAAGAGAAGTGAATGCGAGGGTCTTGGCAAGAGGTGTTGGGCTAAAAGATAAAGAAGCAAATACAAAGTGGGAGTTGTCACAGTTGCTTTTTGCTGATGACACTGTGCTTTTGGGAGATTCTGAAGAGAAGTTGCAGAGGTTGGTGGATGAATTTGGTAGGGTGTGTAAAAGAAGAAAATTGAAAGTGAATATAGGAAAGAGTAAGGTGATGAGGATAACAAAAAGAATAGGTGATGAAAGATTGGATATCAGATTGGAGGGAGAGAGTATGGAGGAGGTGAATGTATTCAGATATTTGGGAGTGGACATGTCGGTGGATGGGTCTATGAAGGATGAGGTGAATCATAGAATTGATGAGGGGAAAAGGGTGAGTGGAGCACTTCGGAGTCTGTGGAGACAAAGAACCTTGTGCATGGAAGTAAAGAGGGGAATGTATGAGAGTATAGTTATACCAACGCTCTTATATGGGTGTGAAGCATGGGTGATGAATGTTGCAACGAGGAGAAGGCTGGAGGCAGTGGAGATGTCATGTCTGAGGTCAATGTGTGGTGTGAATATAATGCAGAGAATTCGGAGTTTGGAAATTAGGAGGAGGTGCGGATTACCAAAACGATTGTTCAGAGAGCTGAGGAGGGGTTGTTGAGGTGGTTTGGACATGTAGAGAGAATGGAACGAGACAGAGTGACTTTGAGAGTGTATAAATCTGTAGTGGAGGGAAGGCGGGGTAGGGGTCGGCCTAGGAAAGGTTGGAGGGAGGGGGTAAAGGAAGTTTTGTGTGCGAGGGGCTTGGACTTCCAGCAAGCATGTGTGAGCGTATTTGATAGGAGTGAATGGAGGCATATGGTTTTAATACTTGACGTGCTGTTGGAGTGTGAGCAAAGTAACATTTATGAAGGGATTCAGGAAACCGGCAGGCCGGACTTGAGTTCTGGAGATGGGAAGTACAGTGCCGGCACTCTGAAGGAGGGGTGTTAATGTTGCAGTTTTATAACTGTAGTGTAAAGCACCCTCTGGCAAGACAGTGATGGAGTGAATGATGATGAAAGTTTTTCTTTTTGGGCCACCCTGCCTTGGTGGGAATCGGCCATGTGTATAAAAAAAAAAATTATTTATTTATTTATTTTATTTATCTATTTAATTAAATAATTAATTTATTTATTTATTTATTTTGCTGTATTATACATGGTGGTACCCGGGGTTTATTTTATTTATATCTATGAAACAGATATTAAGTTGGGTGGTAATGAATAGCTTTACTAGTGCCAGTTACTATATTCACCCTCCTTTCTTTGTTATTCACCCTAGGGAATATTTTGCTTCTTTCTGCTTTCCAATCTTTGGTATTTGGATTACTATACTGTATTAAAGGATATTTAAATCTGGCTTTGTAAGCAATCATAGTTGTTCTCTGTTTACCATATTTCTTTGCTTGGGTAATGAACATGGTAGCAGCCAGTGGCACAGTTTCTGGTGATTTGTTTATAATTATATTACTGTAGATTTTGGCTCACACTAAAAGCATAGGTTGTCAAAGTTTCTTTTTAGGATTCTAATCTCAAAAGACCAAAATAATCTATTAATTTTTTTGAACTTTGATGAAAATATATTTATTCTGTCTTCCGCAGCCCCTGAAGCCTCTAGTAGTGACGTGTGTAAGTCTGACTTCTATTTTGCCATGTTCTTGCTGTTTGTGCTCTTCCTCAGACATACATACATATATACATGTATATATATGTATATATGTATATGTATATGTATATATGTATATGTATATATGTATATATGTATATGTATATATGTATATGTATATATGTATATGTATATGTATATATGTATATATGTATATGTATATGTATATCAATGTATATGTATAATATGATATATATATATATATATATATATTATATATATATATATATATATATATATATATATATATATATATATATATATATATATGTATGTATTGTTTAGATACACATATACATACACAGTACATACAGTCACAGACAGGGATCATAACAATGCAGATAAGCCATGAGGGATGGAAATCTTTACCCCAAGTTTTTCACAATTTTATGCATCATCATTAGCTATGCAGTGTCGCAAGAGCAGAAACAAGTGAATTGAGGGGAAGTTTCCTCAGAACTAAGGTAGTGTGTTGATGCTACCTTTGCTGCTCTTGCAACATTGCATAGCTCCTGATGATGGACAGAGATGTGTGAGAGATTTTGGGCTGAAGATTTCCATCCCTCATGGTTTGTCTTGCATTGTTAGGATTGCCTGTCTGCAATTGTATCACACATATATATCAGTAACTTTTGTTTTTATTCTTTTATTAAGCCTTCCAGCAGTTATGAATTTGATGCTTCTCAATTTATACTATTACAGTACTTGTAGTAGCTTCTTTGTAAGTGAAGTTTTCTAATGTTTTTCTTTATTGAAAAATTGTTATACAATTGCTTGCATATGCTGATGCTACTTCATAGTTTTGACATTGAGAACAAAGTGAATTTCTTATATTTCTTTTTAATCTGTATTTAATTAAGCATTAGAATGTAGCCTTTATTTTATTGCACCATTTCTCAACTTATCAATTTTACATCTGTCTTTGTTCTTTAGTATTCCAGTTATTGATCATTGAACTTTTGGAAGGAACTTTTTAATTCTATTTAAAACTTAGCATTGTGGTTGTATCACTAGTTCCTGCATGTACTTTACTGTAGGACACTGTTAAGGTTTAGTGAAGTTTTAGAGGAAATAAATATACAGTTTGTGACTTAGTGACATGAACCTTGTTCTGTTGCACATGGTTAAGGCATTTGCAAAATGCTTACAAATTTTATTTAACCCTTAAACTGTGGCAGACCCGGAAATAAAAAATTCTTGTGTGAGGAAATTAAAAAAATATACAGTGGTACCTCGGTTTTCGTTGAGAATTCATTCCAGAATGCTGTTCGAGCTCCGTTACCAAACGAATTTGTTGCAATGGCGAAAGGGTACCAAAATAACTTAAAGCATTCCATTCATGATTGTTCTTGTTCAGACCGGCCGTATCAATATATATTCAATTACATAAAAGTCAGAACTGGTAACAAAAATTGACATTGACTGACAAATCCCAGTTGTTTCTGGAGTGGGTACTGATATTGAAAACGGGTGGTACTGTGAGTTTCAGGTATTTTTGTTGCATAAGGCTGTGAAGTCGGAAGAATTGTGTTCTAGGTATGTAAATTGATGCCATTTGTACACTTACAAAAGTTACACAAGTCTTCATTGTCTTGGATTCTTTGGTGGTCATGTATATTTTACTAATATACAGTGGTACCGAGTCGTACATTCTTCCAAAGCTGCTTGAGTGCGCTTACCGAATGAATTTTTCCCATAAGGAATAATTAACTGGGTTAGTCCATTTCAGACCCCCAAAAATACACTTCCACAAGCACTTACAATATTAACTTACATAATAGGTCGATTGGGCGTTCGTCGGGGTCCACTGTTCATATGATCACTATATACAGTGGACCCCGGTACGTATTTCATTCCAGAAGCTGTCAAGTGCCATTACCAACGAATTTACTCCTAAGAATAAATCTACCAAAATAGAAAAACTATGATTTCGACCGGGTCCACTAATAGATACATTCCAAAACAATTATTTACGTAATGTAATTTGGGGTCTAACTGCCATTTACATATTTCTATGAATTGTTACTGAACCATTATGAAATACGGTCTACATTATATACAGTGGTACCTCGAGTTACGATATTTTTTCGTTCGAGAATGCTGTTCAAGTGCCATTACCAAACGAATTTATCCCCATAAGGAATAATGTAAAATAGACTAGTCCTTTTACACCCCCAAAAATATACTTACAAAAGCATTTAAAAAAATAAACTTACATAAAAGGGCGATTTTGGGGACCATCGTAACTCGAGGTACCACTGTATATATATATATATATATATATATATATATATATATACACACACAGTGGTCTCTCGTATTTCAGTTGGTCCGATTATCGGTTATTTCGTGTTTCGGTTGCTTTTTTCAGTCCATGTTTCCCTCGTGTATCGGTCCGTACGAGACCTGTCCGCCCGCCCGCGCTTGCGCGCCTCGCTGCGCAAGACGCCAGTCTAGCGTTGTTTACACTTGAGAGAACATTACCCAACGTGGTCTTTCAAACATTTCACAATAAATTTACTCTGTTTATTGCTGGTTTAGTGATTGTCACTGTGAAATAAGTCACCATGGGTCCAAAGAAGCTTCCTAGTGGCACCCCTGTGGTAGCAGGCATGCAGGGAGTGTAGCAGGCATGCAGGGAGTGTAGCAGGCATGCAGGGAGTGTAGCAGGCATGCAGGGAGTGTAGCAGGCATGCAGGGAGTGTATCAGGCATGCAGGGAGTGTAGCAGGCATGCAGGGAGTGTAGCAGGCATGCAGGGAGTGTAGCAGGTATGCAGGGATTGTAGCAGGAAGGCAGGGAGTGGGGATTCCCCTTCCAAACACTAACCCCTCCCCCTGTCCTCCCTATCTTCCAGATGCCAGCATCTCTCTTCAATAAAGGTAAGTAAATGTTATTTATTATTTTGTTATTTATTATTTATTAATGTAGTAGTATTTATAATTACACGTATGTGTTAATGATGTTTTGTGTATGTAGAACTATAATTAAAATGTATTTTTTGTGAATATTTTTGGGTGGAACGGATTACAGTGGACCCTCGCCATTCAAATTTAATCCGTTCCAGGAGCTTGTTCTTAACGTGAAATGTTCGAAAGGCGATTTAATTTTTCCCATAAGAAATAATGGAAATACAATTAATCCGTTCCAGAAATCCAAAAATATTAAAAAAATAATATATTTTAATAAAATTAAGCTTCTACATAGACAAAAACATTAAATACTACAGTGCTGTACTACTGAAAGTGTTAGTAAATAAATGCAAGTCTTTTTACTTACCATTATTGAAGATTGTTGATGGCATATGGAAGAGAGGGAGGAGGAGTGAGGGAGGGAGGGGTTAGTGTTTGGAAGGGGAATCCCCTTCCAGAAGGACTTCAGGTATCAAAGCCCTATCTGGGGTTACTTCTTTTCTTTGTCTTTTAATCCCACTAGGACCAGCTTGGGAGTCACTGGACACTTTAACAGAATAACTGTCCACAGTCCTCTGTTTCTGGCGCCTTTTCAACATGTTCCTGAAGAAGGACATTGTTTGGTCACTGAACATGCTTCTGTTATGGCTTGTTTGAGCTTGTTCAGGGTGGTATTTTTCAACAAAAGTTTGCAATCTATTCCACATTGTACACATCTCCTTAATCTCTGAAGAAGGCACCTTCTTCAGCCCCTCTTCCTCCTCCTTCTCCCGTGAATCAATAGCCTCAAATCTGGTCTGATGCTCTTCCATTTCCAGCTCTTGCAGCTCTTGAGTTGTTAGCTCTACCCTGTGGCCCTGCACTAACTCTTCCACATCCTCGCCACTCACCTCCAACCCCATGGACTTGCCCAATTCCACAATAGAATCCACAACAGGCACAGGGTCGGCAGGGTCAGGGTCAGCCTCAAACCCTTCAAAATCCCTCTGTTGGACACAACCTGGCCACAATGGTCTCCAAGCAGAGTTCAAAGTCCTTGAAGTCAATTCCTCCCAAGCCTTGCCTATAAGGCCTATGCAGCTGTAGATATTGAAGTGATTCTTCCAGAACTCTCTAAGGGTCAATTCACTGTCCGAGGTCTTTTCAAACACTGCTTTTGTGTAGAGTTTTTTGAAGTTACAGATGACCTGCTGGTCCATGGGCTGGAGGAGAGGAGTGGTGTTAGGAGGCAAGAACTTCAGTTTTATAAATTTGAAGTCTTCACACAGTAGGTCTTCCATGTTTTGAGGATGTGAAGGAGCATTGTCCAGCAACAGGAGGCACTTTTTGTCCAAACCCTTTTCCTGTAGGTATTTTCTCACACTGGGGCCAAACACTTCATGGATCCAGTCACTGAAAAGGTGCTTTGTGACCCATGCATTCTGACTAGCTCTCCACAAGACACACAATCTACTTTTGACGACATTGTGTCTCTTGAACACTCTGGGATTTTCTGAGTGATACACTAGTAAAGGCTTTAATTTAAAATCCCCACTAGCATTACTACACATCATGAGAGTTAGCCTGTCTTTCATAGGCTTGTGTCCTGGCAGTGCCTTTTCTTCCTGAGTAATGTAGGTCCTGTTGGGCATTTTCTTCCAAAACAGGCCTGTTTCGTCACAATTGAACACTTGTTCAGGTTTCAATTTTTCAGTCTTTATGTAGTCCTGAAACTCGTTTATGAATTTTTCAGCTGCATGTTTGTCTGAACTGGCAGCCTCACCATGCCTTACCACATTATGTATGCCACTACGATTTTTAAATCTCTCAAACCAGCCTTTGCTGGCTTTAAATTCACTATCATTACAATCAGCACTGGTTGCAGGCATTTTCTTTAAAAGATCGGCATGCAAGTTCCTTGCCTTTTCACAAATAATTGACTCCGACACACTATCACCCGCTAACTCTTTATCCTTGATCCACACCAGCAACAACTTCTCAATCTCTTCGATTATTTGTGGTCTATTTTTGGCTCGCACAGTAACACCTTTTACAACATCAGCTTGCCTAATTTCTTCCTTCTTAAGCAGGATAGAAGCGATAGTTGACCTGTTTTTGCCATATATCCTGGCAAGATCACACAATCGCACACCACTCTCGTATTTTTGTATTATTTCCTTCTTCATTTCTACGGTGTTTCTCACTTTTATCAGCCCAGGGGTACCACTAGGAACTTTCTTGGTACCCATGGTAGCTTATTTCATAGTCGGACTTAATGAACAAACTCCAAAAAATTATAATTAAGTGTGAAATGTCTGGAGAAGCGTGCAGGGTATTGTTCTCTCGAGTGTAAACAACGCGGTACTGGCTCTCCACGCCTGCGCGGTGAGGCACCCAAGTGCCTGGGCGGACAGGTCACTAATGCATTCGTTCGACTCGCGATAATTTGTTCGCATGATGATATCAAATTTCTTGTACTGATGACGATTTGTTCGACTGCCGAGCCGTTCGAATAGCGAGGGTCCACTGTAATTGTATTTACATTATTTCTTATGGGAAATAAGGTTTCGAGTTTCGAAGTTTTCGAGTTGAGGTCTAGCTCCTGGAACGGATTAAGACCGATAGTCGAGGGACCACTGTATATACAGTGGTACCTCAGTTAACGATATTTTTTCGTTCCAGAATGCTGTTCAAGTGCCATTACCAAACGCATTTATCCCCATAAGGAATAATGTAAAATAGACTAGTCCTTTTAGATCCCCAAAAATACACTTGAACAGCATTCTGGAACGAAAAAATATTGTTAACCGAGGTGTCTTTTTTCTGTCTCATAAACATGCAAGATTTCAGGTACGTCTTGCTACTTCTGCTTACACTTAGGTCACGCTACGCAAACATGTACACGTTTATGTATACACACTCATCTGAGTTTTCTTTTATTTTATCTTAATAGTTCTTGTTCTTATTGCTTTTCCTTTCATATCCATGGGGAAGTGGAATAAGAATCTTTCCTCTGTAAGCCATGCGTGTTGTAAAAGTCAACTAAAATGCCGGGAACAATGGGCTAGTAACCCCTTTTCCTGTATAGCTTACTAAAAAGAAAAAGAAGAAAACCGTCAAAGTGGGATGTTTGAATGTGCGTGGATGTTGTGCGAATGATAAGAAAGAGATGATTGTAGATGTTATGAATGAAAAGAAGCTGGATGTCCTGGCTTTAAGTGAGACAAAGCTGAAAGGGGGGTAGGAGAGTTTCAGTGGGGAGAAATAAATGGAATTAGGTCAGGGGGTTTCAAATAGAGTTAGAGCTAAAGAAGGAGTGGCAATAATGTTGAATAATCAGTTATGGCAGATAAAAAAAAGGAATATAAATGTATAAATTCAAGGATTATGTGGAGTAAAATAATGCTAAGTGAGTGTGTGGGGAGTTTTGAACCAAGTGAGAGAGTAATTGAGGTTGGGGATCTTAATGCTAAAGTGGGTAAAAATGTTGTGGAGGGAGTAGTAGGTAAATTTGGGGTGCCAGGGGTAAATGTAAATGGGGAACCATTAATTGAGCTATGTGTAGAAAGAGGTTTGGTAATAAGTAATACATATTTTATGAAAAAGAGGATAAATAAATATACAAGGTATGATATAGCACGTAAGGAAAGTAGTTTGTTGGATTATGTATTGGTGGATAAAAGGTTGATGGGTAGGCTTCAGGATGTACATGTTTATAGAGGGGCAACAGATATATCAGATCATTATTTGGTTGTAGCTACAGTTAGAGTAAAAGGTAGATGGGACAAAAAGAAAATGGCAACAGCAAGTAAGAGAGAGGTAAAAGTGTATAAACTAACAGAGGAGGAAGTTAGGGTGAGATATAAGCAACTATTGGCAGAAAGGTGGGCTAGTGCAAGTATGAGTAGTGGGGGGGTTGAAGAGAGTTGGGATAGTTTTAAAAATGCAGTATTAGAATGTGGGGCAGAAGTTTGTGGCTATAGGAGGGTGGGTGCAGGAGGAAAGAGGAGTGAGTGGTGGAATGAAGAAGTAAAGGGTGTGATAAAAGAGAAAAAAGGTAGCTTATGAGAGGTTTTTACAAAACAGAAGTGTTAATAGAAGAGCAGAGTATATGGAGAGTAAAAGAAAGGTGAAGAGAGTGGTGAGAGAGTGCAAAAGAAGAGCGGATGAAAGAATGGGAGAGGCTCTGTCAAGAAATTTTGATGAAAACAAGAAAAATTTTGGAGTGAGATAAACAAGGTAAGAAAGCCTAGGGAACAAATGGATTAGTCAGTTAAAAACAGAGTAGGGAGTTAGTAGATGGGGAGCTGGAGGTATTGTGTAGATGGGGGAATATTTTGAGGAACTTTTAAATGTCGATGAAAAAAGGGAGGCGGTAATTTCATGTACTGGCCAGGGAAGTACAACATCGTTTAGGAGTGAAGAAGAGCAGGATGTGAGTGTGGGGAGGTGCGTGAGGCTTTATGTAGAATGAAAGCGGGTAAAGCAGCTGGAACTGACGGGATCATGACAGAAATGTTAAAAGCAGGGGGGGATATAGTGCTGGAGTTGTTGGTATTTTTGTTTAATAAATGTATGAAAGAGGGAAAGGTACCTAGGGATTGGCAGAGAGCATGTATAGTTCCTTTATATAAAGGGAAGGGTGATAAAAGAGAGTGTAAAAATTATAGGGGAATAAGTGTTATTATTGAAAGAATTAGAGGTAAGACAGGGAGTAGGATTGCAGATGAGCAAGGACCCCCGGCTAACGAAAAAACTTCATCCCAGAAGCCTGCTCAAGTGCCATTACCGAACGAATTTACTTAATTAAGAAATAATGTCACGTAGGTTAGTCTATTTCAGACCCCCAAAAATACACTTCCACAAGCACTTACAATATTATACTTACATAATTGTACGATTTCCGGGGTGTTCGTTAGCCGGGGTTCCACTGTATATATATACAGTGGACCCTCGCTATTCGAACACTCCAAAACTCACCCTTTTATGTAAGTTTATTATTGTAAGTGCTTTTATAAGTGTATTTTTGGGGGTCTGAAATGGACTAATCTAATTTACATTATTCCTTATGGGAATAAATTCGTTTGGTAACAGCACTTGAACAGCATTCTGGAATGAGGGTGAGTTTTTGAGTGTTCGAATAGCGAGGGTCCACTGTATATATATAGTGGACCCCCGGTGTTCGTAGTCATCGGAGTTTGTAAAATTCGGAGTTAGTAACATTTTTCGGAAAATATTGGTTCGGTGATCGTAGATCCACTCATAGATCGTAATTCGTCCCGGATGCATACGCGTGACCCGAGCGGCCCGACACTCCATTCAGAGTCAGTGTGCCATTGTTTACCAGCAAGTGACTGTCACCATACATTTCCTCATTATTCCATTGTTTTTAGTGCTTGCAACTGCTAAATAAGCCACCATGGGCCCAAAGAAAACTCCTAGTGCCAGCCCTTTGGTAAAGGGCTGACAGGGGAGAATGTCTTCTTAACCCTTTGGGGTTGCAAAGCCCTCTCCAAATCTCGTTCTCAGGGTCGCAGAATTTAAAAAAAAAATATTTTTTTCTTATGAAATGATAGTTTTTTTCTTCTAAATCTAATAGGCTAAAAACAAATTTTTGCAATCAATACTTACCAAGATATAGAGGATTGAAGTTGACCAAAATTGAACCGCTTACGGCAACATCGCTGACTTCCGGTTGGCCGGTAATATTTTATTTTCTTTCTTGAAGTTGTTTTCTTATCGATTTTAATTTTTTTTTCAAATAACTTTTATGGCCTATGAGACCAATATAAGTGCTGTTTTTCAAATACAGTGGACCCCGGCTAACGAACAAAATTCATTCCAGAAGCCTGCTCAAGTGCCATTACCGACGAATTACTCCTTAACCCTTTGGGGGTCGACAGGCCTTCTCGGAAACATGTTCTCAGGGTCGAAAATTTTTGGAAAAAAAAATCATATGAAATGATAGAGAATCCTTTTCCTATCACAACGCCACTAAAATTATGAAATTTGATCGAAAACTAACGGAATTATGCTTTAGAAAATTTAGCGGTATTGTTGACATTGACGCATCGGCGATTTCACCCAATTTGAGCCCTATTTTTGGCAAATTCCAATGCTTCAGTCTACTAAAATTATAGCTATTTCGCTAGAACTATATTTCTTCTATTGATTGAGTACAAGAAACCGCCTATTTACCAATTTCAACTACCCAAAATATTGGTCAAAAATGGCAATTTTCCAATTTCACACAAATTTTAAACGATGCCAATTTCAAAATAGGGTCCAGAATAAACAAGGCAGACATTCCTGGCACTAAAATAACATCATCTCTGTTCATTAGTCACGTCTCCAGGCCCCTCTTACATTATTTTTGCTTTTCATTTTGAATTTTTATTCTCACAAAAAATAGAAGATTTACTGTTATGTATACAACTGCATCATTGTAAAAATGGTATAAATAATATCAGAGCACTTGTGCATGAATATTAGACTTGCCAGTTAATGTGTATTGGACGCATGGTGTGATTTATTTATTCTTGAACATAGTCAAAAATTGAACATTTTCGCTACTTTGAGCTCAATTTCAAGGTACTTATCATTGTCAAACCAATCAAAATCATCTCTATTTCTGTAATATATCTTCCATTCTATCAAATGAGATCAAGAAAACGAGAATAAATCAATAAATACCATAGGAAAATAGACTGCAAAGTCGCTGTTTTAATCGAAAAAACGGTCGGAGGTTTTTTTTCTCATTATGCAGTGTGTAACTGCGCAGAGACATTTTTATTTACTACTTGCGCACATGACCACTGACCCATTCTTTCATAGTAGGCCTAAATTTGGGTTAAGATATACGGCACTTACCCCGTAAGAACGTACTAGTACGGCTACCGACCCCAAAGGGTTTAAGAAATAATGCCCCGGCTAATAAACTTCATCCCAGAAACCTGCTCAAGTGCCTTCACAATTTACTTCCTAAAAATAATGTCACGTAGGTTAGTCTATTTTTCAGACCCCAAAAATACACTTCACAAGATTTGAATATTATACTACATAATTTACGATATTCGGTGTTGTTAGGTTCACTTATTCACTATTGATTATTCACAATAACAACATAAAATTTGTTCTCACTATTTTGTTTACAAAACATATTTATAACACTTACACATTAAAAATATTGTTTATTACTTATTGTTCAATCATAAGTATATACAGTGGACCTCCTATTCAAACACTCCAAACTCTCCCTTTATGTAAGTTTATTATTGTAAGTGCTTTATAAGTGTATTTTTGGGGGTCTGAAATGGACTAGACTAATTTACATCATTCCTTATGGGAATAAATTCGTTTGGTAACAGCACCTGAACAGCATTCTGGAATGAAGAATGTTCGAAAGTCGGGGGTCCACTGTACATACATAGAGTCACTGGACATGTTTCTAGAAGTTCTGCAGCTTGTGGAAGTCTTTGAAACATGGTTCCATACACAGTGGTGTTTTACATTCCTCACACATAAAATGAGTGTCTCTGCGTTGTTGTGGGCATTTTTTTGTATCTGCACAGACAAAACACCTCTTCTGAGCCTTTTTCTTGCAAGCAGTAGCAGGCAGTTTTGTTAGGAAGTGATCACCAGGCCTCAGACGAGAGGGTAGGTGTTGATAACTTGGTGGGTGGTTTTCTATTGCAGGTGTTGCTCCTTGGTACTTGAATATTATTTGTCTGATGATAGACAAACAAAATTCGCCATATGGTGGTTTGTTTGTGGTCTTCAACTTATAAATATTTTAAGCATTGAGCATGGAAATGTCCAGAATGTGAAAAAAGAGTTTTATGTACCACTTATAACTCTTGCGAACACAATCAGCAAACCCAATCTGCATGTCACATTTGTCCACTGAATGCATATTGAGGGTGTAGTCAATCACAGCTGCAGGTTTTAGAATGGGTTCATTGGTCTCTCTATTCTGCCTGCCAGTGTCTGTCATTTCGTTAGGGTGAACTGATGACAACAGTATGATATCTCGTTTGTCATGCCACCGAAATGCCATGATCTCATTGGCAGCAAACGCCTGCACCTGACCTCTACGAGTGCCTGCATTGAACCTAGGCATATGCTTACGATTTACACGCACTGTACCGCACACATCTGTCAAGTTCACTGCAAAAATCACTGAGGGAGGGCTTGTGTACCAGTTATCAGTATATAATATATGCCCCTTACAAGATATGGTTCCATCATTGTTCTAACCACATCACCAGAGATACCTAATAACTTCCTGGTATCTTGCAATGTATAACTTCCAGTGTACACAATAATATCCAATACAAGACCACTGTACCAATCACAAAGCACAAACAGCTTTATACCAAAGCTTTTCCTCTTGCTTGGTATATACTGCTTGAAAGTCTACCTTTGAACAGAATCAATGACTCATGAATAACAAGCTTCCTGAAGGGATAAAAATGCATATTGAATATCTGTTTCAGATACAGAAACACATTCCTAATCCTATATAACCTGTCATTTCTGTCAGGTCTGGTTTTCTCTGAGAAGTGTAGCATACGTAACAGTAGCACAAATCGATTCACTGATATTATATCACTGAAACCTGGTGTTGCAATCAGGCGGTCTGTCAACCAGTATGATTTGACACGGTGCTTATACACATGTGGCATAAGCATTATTGTGGCAAAGAAAAGATACATCTCAGCCACAGTTGTTTCTTTCCACTTGTGGAGGCGTGATTTTGGCGAAAGTATTATGTTTGCCATGGTGTACTCGTAGTATGTGTTGCTTTCCCTGACAATAATTTCCATCAGGAGTTCGTAAAAAAATAACTCGAAACATTCCAGTTCAGTGGCATTGTTTCCAAGTGTACATGATGGGCGTATTCCACTTTGACTTTCATCAAACTGATGGGGATTGGGAATAAAATTGTCAGCTTCCTGCCAATCCCAGGTGCGGTCTGCTGGTGGGTACTGGATATTGAGAGGTGGTTGTGCAGGTTGGTGTGGTGGGTGGGTAGGTGAGGGGGACTTTGTTGTAGGTCGGGTGAGTCAGCTGCGAGGGTGGCAGCATGGATCACTGCTGGTGCCTCACGCCTGGCACCATCACTAGCAACACCACCACCACCAGATGCATGCACATTTCTCATCCCAATTGCAACACTATCATCTTCATTTTCACTATCTGTGCCTGTTGTACGCCCACGGGATATACTCCGAGATGTACTCCTTCCCCTTGGAACAGCATATGGCATGCTACCAGAGCGCATATACCGTCGTATATACTGACGCTTCACTGGAGAATATTCTGCTCCACTCTCACTACTGGAACTGTTTTGAAGAGCTTGAAGTTCATATTCACTATCACTATCATCACCATTGCTCACATCTGAGTCCTGGATATAGGTAAAGAAGAGTTTCCTCCTTCGTTCTGGTACAACTGAACGTGAATAAGCGCCACAGCACCAGAGGTGGAAGGCTGAGAGTCGTCTGGGGTTTCCTCAATATTACCGGAATTATGGTCACTAGTTTCGGTCACAACATCCTCAAAACCTTGAAACTCATCATCACTGACACTCCCATCGGTGTTAGAACTGTCACTGGGGAACAAAAGTGTTCAAATTCGCCGAGAGTGAGGAGTTTCTCCGGGCATGGTGAACAAGGTGTACTAACATGGCGTTCCCACAATGCACCACTGGGTCCCCAATTTTTTCCTACTGCGCACACTGACCACGCAGACCCATTCTCTCACCTTTAGGCCTAACAACCATTTCCCGCTTAATTTGAAGGCGTTAGAATTTATGCGTACTAGTACGTGGAAAACCCCAGCGCGTAAGCCGTACTAGTACAGCCGAAACCCCGAAAGGGTTAAGTGATTCTTTGATTCTATGAT
>WNWK01040463.1:12500-16954 GCA_009830355.1 Cherax destructor | reverse complement strand
ACCTGCTGAATAACAAACTTCATTCTATTAAACCGGTTATAGGTTTCTGGTCTTCTTCTTGTCACCAATGTCGGGTTGGGAGACTACACTCTCCAGTCTTCGCATCGGCCACACTCGTCTTACTCACGGGTATCTCATGGAGAGGCTCCTGCCCCTCTCTGTGAGCATTGTCAGGTTCCAGTGTCTGTTTGACATATTCTGCTGGACTGCCCACTCTATCAACGAGCACGCAGAATTTACCTCCAACGACGTCTTCGCTCTGCGGCCTTTCTTTCCCTTTCCCCTTCTTGCAGATGGTCCCTCCTTTAATCCTGACTCTCTTGTTGACTTTTTGACAGAAACTGACTTACTACACAAACTCTGAATATTATACCTCTAGCACCTCCGTCAGTCCCTTCTACCTCGATCTCTTGCTACCCTCTATCCCTGCACTATCCACCGTCATGCTGCACTCCATACCCTACTAATCATCCATCTCCCTCTTACAACCCACTCTCCCTGCATCCTACAATAACATGCAGCACTGTATAACCCCTGTGGTTTAGCGCTTCTATTTGATTATAATAATAATAATAATACCCAGAGGAAAAAGATTAAACGGGAAGGCCAGAAAGAGCCCCTGGTTTACCCAAAGGTGCAGGGAGGCAAAGACTCAGAGTGTCAGAGAATGAAAAAGGTACAGAAGGCAAAGAACCCAAGTAAACAAAGAAAGTAGTAGAAGAGCTAGAAACGAGTATGCACAGGTACGGAGGGAGTCCCAGAAACAGTACGAAAACGACATAGCATCGAAAGTTAAGTCCGACCCGAAGCTGATGTACAGTCACATCAGAAGGAAGACAACAGTTAAAGACCAGGTGATAAGGCTGAGGAGAGAAGATGGGGAACTCACAAGCAATGATCAAGAGGTATGTGAGGAGCTCAACTTGAGGTTTAATTAAGTATTCACAGTGGAACAAGGAAGGCAGCTGGGTAGACAGGACGGGGTGCGTCACCAATAAGGGATGTATCAAGTGCTAGAGGGCATACACACAACTGAGGAGGAGGTGAAGCAGTTACTCAGTGACCTTGATACCTCAAAGGCGATAGGTCCGGACAATATCTCCCCGTGGGTTCTTCGGGAAGGAGCTGAGGTACTGAGTGTGCCACTTACCATAATATTCAACACATCCCTTGAAAATGGGCAGATACCTGAGGTATGGAAGAAGGCCAATGTAGTCCCCATCTTTAAAAAAGGAGACAGAAAAGAGGCACTAAACTATAGACCGGTGTCACTTACATGTATAGTGTGCAAAGTCCTGGAGAAAATCATCAGGAAAAGAATGGTGGAGCACCTCGAGCTGAACAGGATAATAAACACCAGACAGCACAGGTTCCAGGAAGGCAAATCCTGTGTAACAAACCTCCTAGAGTTCTATGATAAAGTAACAGAGGTAAGGCAAGAGAGAGAAGGGTGGGTTGATTGCATTTTCCTGGACACAGTTCCTCACATGAGATTAGTAAAGAAGTTGGAAGAACAAGCATGTATAACAGGAAGGGCACTGGAATGAATCAGGTAATACCTCACAGGGAGGCAACAACGGGTCATGGTGCGTGATGAGGTATCACAGTGGGCACCTGTGATGAGCGGCATACCGCAGGGGTCAGTCCTAGGACCAGTGTTATTCTTGGTATATGTAAACGACATGACGGATGGGATAGACTCAGAAGTGTCTCTGTTCGCAGATGACGTGAAATTAATGAGGAGAATCACATCGGAAGAGGACCAAGCAGGACTTCAAACAGACCTGGACAAGCTTGACATCTGGTCTAGCAACTGGCTTCTCGAATTCAATCCCACCAAATGCAAAGTCATGAAGATCGGAGAAGGGCAAAGAAGACCGCTGACAGAGTACAGGCTAGGCGGACAAAGGCTACAAACCTCGGCAAAGGAGAAAGACCTTGGGGTGAGTATAACGCCAAGCACGTCTCCGGAGGCACACATCAACCAGATAACTGCGGCAGCATATGGGCGACTGGCAAACCTAAGATTAGTGTTCCGTTACCTAAACAAGGAATCGTTCAAGACACTGTACACCGTGTACGTCAGGCCCATACTAGAATATGCAGCACCAGTCTGGAACCCACACCTGGTCAAGCACGTAAAGAAACTAGAGAAAGTGCAAAGGTTTGCGACAAGGTTAGTTCCACAACTCAGGGGTCTGTCCTATGAAGAAAGGTTGAGGGAAATAGGACTAACAACACTGGAGGAAAGAAGGGTCAGAGGAGACATGATAACGACATACAAAATACTGCGGGGAATCGACAAGGTAGACAGTGAAAGGATGTTCCAGAGAGGGAACACAGAAACAAGGGGACACAACTGGAAGCTGAAGACTCACATGAGTCAAAGGGATGTTAGGAAGCATTTCTTCAGCCACAGAGTAGTCAGGAAGTGGAATAGTCTAGAGAAAGATATAGTGGAGGCAGGAGCCATACATAGTTTTAAGACGAGGTATGATAAAGCTCATGGAGCAGGGAGAGCAGAGACCCAGTAGCGGACAGCGAAGAGGCGGGGCCAGGAGCTGAGTCTCGACCCCTGCAACCACAATTAGGTGAGTACAATTAGGTGAGTACACACACACACACACACACATACATACATACATACATACATACATACATAACACACACACACACACATATATATATATATATATATATATATATATATATATATATATATATATATATATATATATATATATATATATATATAATATATATAATACATATATATATACAGTGGACCCCCGGCTAACGAACACCCCGGAAATCGTACAAATATGTAAGTATAATATTGTAAGTGCTTGTGGAAGTGTATTTTTGGGGTCTGAAATAGACTAACACACGTGACATTATTTCTTAAGGAAGTAAATTCGTTCGGTAATGGCACTTGAGCAGGCTTCTGGAATGAATTTTGTTCGTTAGCCGGGGGTCCACTGTATATATGTATATATATTATATATATATATATATATATATATATATATATATATATATATATATATATATATATATATATATATATATATATATATGTAATATATATATATATATATTATATATGAAATATATATACGTATATATATATATATATATATATATATATATATATATATATATATATATATATATATATATACATACATATATATATATATATATATATATATTACATATATATTATATATATATATATATATATATATATATATATATATATATATATATATATATATAGTATATATATATAAAATATTTTTTATTTTTACTAACACATCGGCCGATTCTCACCAAGGCAGGGTGGCCCAAAAAAGAAGAACTTTCATCATCATTTACTCCCTCACAGTCTTGCCAGAGGGGTGCTTTACACTAAAGTTATAAAACTGCAACATTAATACCCCTCCTTCAGAGTGCAGACACTGTACTTCCCATCTACAGGACTCAAGTCCGGCTGGCCGGTTTCCCTGAATCCCTTCATAAATGTTACTTTTCTCACACTCCAACAGCATGTCAAGTATTAAAAACCATTTGTCTCCATTCACTCCTATCAAATACGCTTGCTGGAAGTCCAAGCTCCTCGCACACAAAACTTCCTTTACCCCCTCCCTCCAACCTTTCCTAGGCCGACCCCTACCCAGCCTTCCCTCCACTACAGATTTATACACTCTCGAAGTCATTCTGTCTCGTTCCATTCTCCCTACATGTCCGAACCACCTCAACATCCCCTCCTCAGCTCTCTGGATAATAGTTTTGGTAATCCCGCACCGCCTCCTAATTTCCAAACTCCGAATTCTCTGCATTATATTCACACCACACATTGACCTCAGACATGACATCTCCACTGCCTCCCGCCTTCTCCTCGTTGCAACATTCATCACCCATGCTTCACACCCATATAAGAGTGTTGGTATAACTATACTCTCATACATTCCCCTCTTTACTTCCATGGACAAGGTTCTTTGTCTCCACAGACTCCGAAGTGCTCCACTCACCCTTTTCCCCTCATCAATTCTATGATTCACCTCATCCTTCATAGGCCCATCTGCTGACATGTCCACTCCCAAATATCTGAATACATTCACCTCCTCCATACTCTCTCCCCCCAATCTGATATCCAATCTTTCGTCACCTAATCTTTTTGTTATCCTCATCACCTTACTCTTTCCTATATTCACTTTCAATTTTCTTCTTTTACACACCCTACCAAATTCATCCACCAACCTCTGCAACTTCTCTTCAGAAACCCCCAAAACCACAGTATCATCAGCAAAAAGCAACTGTTACAACTCCCACTTTGTACTTAATTCTTTATCTTTTAACCCCACACCTCTTGCCAAGACCCTCGCCTTCTCTTCTCTTACAACCCCATCTATAAATATATTGAACAACCACAGTGACATCATACATCCTTG